>JAVTVY010029747.1:0-128848 GCA_036873755.1 Hanleya hanleyi | reverse complement strand
TGGAGACATACAAATTACATATCCCTATGTCCATACGCATGATCTCATACTAGGCCTATAATTAAGGGAATGTCTGACAGAAATGCACGTTTACCGGTACACATTCGACTTGTACCCACACATATACGTACGACAGAAAATTGATGCGTTACGGCATACAGACGCGACATATTTTGACTGCTTAGTCTGCAATCAACGCTTAGCAGGCGACAACCAAAGATTAGACCTATATTTGACGCAGTCGCCGTTTTAATGTATGTATATCAGGGAGGGAATTTGGCTTAATGTCACACTCAAGTTTGTTTCACACATATACGTACGACAGAAAATTGATGCGTTACGGCATACAGACGCGTCATATTTTGACTGCTTAGTCTGCAATCAACGCTTAGCAGGCGACAACCAAAGATTAGACCTATATTTGAGACAGTCGCTGTTTTAATGTATGTATATCAGAAGGCATATGGTGTTACGTTCACAAAAAGAAATTGTGACTGGATTCAGTCAAACTACAGCAAGAATGCACGACCGCGACGACGCTGTTGTCACTCGACAAGAAGGTATGTGACTGGCAGCAAAATAAACCAAAGTGTGAAATTTACATGGCGTATTTCCATGCAGATCCTTTTACGATACATGTAGCTTGTCACTCCAATAATGGAAAGTAATTCTGTATTTGACTGACATTCATCAAAGCTGACTTGTGATTTTGTGGTGAGTAGTATACAAAGGCTAAATTGGCGAAATAGCGCCTCACTGCGCATGCGCAGAACCTTGTGTGACGTCATAAGTGTGCGCAGAAAAAAAATGGGGCGGTATTGGGGCGGTGTGCGCATGCGTGATGTGTGGGAGGTGGGTACAAGATGGCCGCCAGTGAGTGGAAGATGTGGGAGGTGGGTACAAGATGGCCGCCATGTGGGAGGTGGGTACAAGATGGCCGCCAGTGTGAGTGAGATGTGGGAGGTGGGTACAAGATGGCCGCCATGTGGGAGGTGGGTACAAGATGGCCGCCATGTGGGAGGTGGGCACAAGATGGCCGCCATGTGGGAGGTGGGTACAAGATGGCCGCCATGTGGGAGGTGGGTACAAGATGGCCGCCATGTGGGAGGTGGGTACAAGATGGCCGCCAGTGTCATGATGTGGGAGGTGGGTACAAGATGGCCGCCAGTGGAAGATGTGGGAGGTGGGTACAAGATGGCCGCCATGTGGGAGGTGGGTACAAGATGGCCGCCATGTGGGAGGTGGGTACAAGATGGCCGCCAGTGTCAGTCAGTGCAAGATGTGGGAGGTGGGTACAAGATGGCCGCCAGTGTCAGTCAGTGCAAGATGTGGGAGGTGGGTACAAGATGGCCGCCAGTGTCAGTCAGTGCAAGATGTGGGAGGTGGGTACAAGATGGCCGCCAATGAGGGGAGGTGGGTACAAGATGGCCGCCATGTGGGAGGTGGAGCCAAGATGGCCGCCATGTGGGAGGTGGGGCGCCAAGATGGCCGCCATGTGGGAGGTGGGTACAAGATGGCCGCCATGTGGGGAGGTGGGTACAAGCAAGATGGCCGCCATGTGGGAGGTGGGTACAAGATGGCCGCCAGTGAGATGTGGGAGGTGGGTACAAGATGGCCGCCAGTGGAAGATGTGGGAGGTGGGTACAAGATGGCCGCCAGTGTCATGATGTGGGAGGTGGGTACAAGATGGCCGCCAGTGGAAGATGTGGGAGGTGGGTACAAGATGGCCGCCAGTGTGATTTGGTGGGAGGTGGGTACAAGATGGCCGCGAGTAGTAAAATGTATAAAAGGAGTCGATTTTTAGGGAAAGGAGTGTATTCAATCTGACTTACCTGACCTGACTTCATCAGCCAGCCAGCCAGCCTGCCTGCCTATCCGCTTGTATGAGACGAAAAGCATGAGACGTGGAGAAGATTTTCGCTTTGACCCAGCAGTACCTCCGGTTGAAGTCTTGCCTGAAGATGAGCGTGTCAGGGACATTTATCAACGTCACTGGGCTACCATACGCCATTGTTTCCACCGTGACCGTCGTCTATTGGACTTGTATAATTTTCGGTTGGAGGACCTCACGTATCTTCCTACTTACGTCGAGAACATTTTTACAGATCAGGTCACTGCCTTCAAATTGAATGTGACATTTGGGTATATCTTACGGCACAAAAAGACGGACCAGCTGCGGTATTTCTATCCGAGTAATAATTCGTATGTGTTTGACCAGCCATTCACCATCACGGATCACATTTCTCTGGAGCCACTCATCGACAAATTGACTACGTTGGATCCATTGGAATGGGCTCGGTTGCAACGCCCCAATACCCAATGGTTGGTGCAAATGGTGACTAACGTCACATTTTTCGTCACTAAAATGAGAGATCATCCTATCGGTGCTCCTGTACTACTGCCTCCGTGGTTGCTTCATCGACACGGCCTGTATCCATTAACAGTAGGGGTGAAGGGGCCCTACAAAGACCGCAAATGTCTGTTTCGGTGTTTGGCCGTGCATGTGGACGAGTGTTACTCCCGGAGTTGTGACACAGTGGCCGATGGCTATTGGGAAGAATATTTAGAGCAGCAAGACATGGATAAGCGGCACTTCCGAGGTGTCCCCTTCAAGCATTTGGATGACGTGGAGTCCCTGTTTCATATTAATATCTTTGTCTATCGATTACGACGGGAGGATGACGATACATTTGTGGCTGAATTGGTTCGGCGATCCACAGAACGGTATGCTGCTACGATGAAAGTCAATGTGTTCGACCACAATGGCATGAGTCATTTTTCGCTGATCCACAATATGAGCCAGTACGCTCAGTCTTTCAGTTGTGCCCAATGCCATCGGGTCTTCAAAGAATCGTCCAAATTACATCGCCACGAGAAAATCTGTGACAACAGTGTCAAGCGAGTCTATCCGGGTGGAGTGTATCATAATGCACCTACTATTTTCGAGGAACTGGCCGATGAGGGTGTGAAGATACCCGAAGAGGACCGTTATTTCCCCTACCGGGCGTGCTATGACTTTGAAGCAATTTTGGAGCCCATGGACCTGTTTTCACCCAAAACACAGTGGACGCAGCGCCATATTCCTCTGAGTGTCAGTATTTCCAGCAACGTACCTGGCTATGACGCTGCTCCGGTGTGTTTCGTGTCCACGGGGAACTCCCATGAGTTGATTACCCGCATGATGGAGTATTTAGAGCAAGTCAGTGCGGCTAGTACGGCATTGTTGGTGGTGAAGTTTCAGCACGTCCTGGAACAACTGGACGACCGCATTCCTGTACCGGGTGTAGCGTTCAGCGATGATGAAGAATCCGAGTCCGAGTCGGAGTCCCTGCAGTCGCAGCCTCTGCAGGCGCGGGATGTCCCTTTACCGAAACCGTATGCGGAGAAATTGAAGTTACGGTTCGTGCAGTACCTGACTCAGTTACCGGTGCTCGGCTTTAATTCGGGACGCTATGATTTGAACATGGTGAAGGAATTTCTCTACCCTTACTTGGCCCAGTCCGATACCCTCAAGTCGGTGATCAAGAAGATCAACAACCACATGGCCCTCACTACTACGTCACTGCATTTCCTGGACGTGCGCAACTACCTAGCTCCTAATTGTAGCTATGATCAGTGGGTCAAGGCCTATAACTGTGCACAAACCAAAGGGAGGTTCCCTTACACGTATATATCATCACTCGACCGTTTGCAGGAAACACAGTTGCCATCTCGGCACGCCTTCTTTGATGATTTGAAGCAAGTGGAATGTCCGGAAGACACGTACCGTGAACTACAGCAGGTATGGAACGATGAACATATGCAGACCTTGGAAGATTTCCTCATATGGTACAACAACCTAGATGTGGTTCCTTTCCTGGAGGCGGCCGAGAAAATGGTGCAACGTTTTCAACGCCAAATGCACGTGGACATCTTTAAAGAGTGCTTAAGTTTACCGGGGCTGGCCCTTCGCCATTTGTTTCAAGAGTGTTCCACTTACTTCTCGCTGGTACAACAGAAAGATGCGGACATGCATAATTGTCTAAAAGATAACATTGTGGGTGGGCCCAGTCTTATTTTTCACCGCTACCACGAGAAGGATGTCACTACTCTCCCCAGTGGAAAACCCGTTGCCAAAATCATTGGATTCGATGCCAATGCTCTGTACCTGTGGTCGTTGGCCCAACCTATGCCCAGTGGTCATTATACACGTTGGTTGGCGGAAGGGCGTCATTTTACACCCCAACGGTTGCCTCACAAACATCTTGCCGACCAGTGGTTGGAGTGGGAAGCCTATCGACGGGGTATTTATATACGACACCAGACCAACGCCACTGAGAAGCGGATAGGCGATCGGCGTCTCCCCGGCGATGGGTTTGCCCATGTACAAGGAACACCCACTGTTTTCCAGTTTTATGGCTGTTACTGGCACGGCCACGAATGTCATTTCAGCGCAGGTCGTTTTAATGAGCGACGCGGGAAAACACCATTAGAATTACGGGAGGAAGTAGTGGCCAACGGAGATTATGTGAAAGAGCGAGGATACCATTTGATTGAAATGTGGGAGTGTGAATTTCACACCCTGTGCCAGGCCCGCCCCCATTTACAACGGTTCCTAAAAGAGCGTGAGTACCCGTTGAGTCGTCGGCGACTGCTGAGTCTGCCACAGATGTTGGACGCCATTCGTTCGGGGCAGCTCTACGGCTTTGCAGAATGCGACCTGCATGTTCCCGACACTCTCAAGCCCCTCTTCGCCCAGTGTCCGCCTATCTTCAAGAATACGCTGGTGGGTCGGGATGATATTGGGGAGACCATGCGCACCTACGCAGAGCAACACGAGTGTTTACCTCAACCACGCCGCATGTTGATTGGAAGTATGTGGGCGCACAAAATATTGCTGGGCACCCCCTTACTGCAGTGGTACATGAAGCACGGTTTGGAAATTACTCAAATCTATCAAGTGATACAGTACGTCCCCGAGGCTTGTTTTGCGGAGAATGCCGAGCTCGTCACGGCGGCCCGTCGTCAAGGTGATGAATACCCGAGTCAGGCCATCATGGCTGAATGTTGGAAACTCACTGGCAATGGTTATTATGGAAAAACGGTAACCAATCAGGATAAGCACGTCAATGTGAACATTTGCACGACTACCCAAGCCCGCAAAAAAAGTCAATTCTCCACTGTTTCGGTCCGTGGAGGTCATCGATGACGACACCTATGAAGTCACTTCAGCCAAGAAGACTATCCGGTATAATTTACCCCTGCAGATTGGATGTATGGTCTATCAGGTGGCCAAGCTGAGGATGTTGCAGTTTCTCTACGACTTCATGGGTGTCTATTTTAATCCCTCAGACTGGCAGTTGATGGAGTTGGACACAGATTCGGCCTACATGGCCGTCTCCAACGCCGATTGGGAGTCCCTGGTGAAACCCGAGTTACGGGAACAATATGAAGCGGATCGGGACCTGTGGCTACCTCGACGCGACCACTACACCTACGACAAGCGGACGCCGGGGCTCTTCAAGCTGGAGTGGAGCGGAGATGCCATGATCGCCCTGTCGTCCAAGACCTACTATTGTTACGGAGGAGATGGAAACAACAAGTTTAGTTGTAAAGGCGTCAACCGACGTGACCCTGCCATCGACAAAGCTCTCTACCTGGGCGTATTGCAGAGCCAGGCCAGTGCCAGTGGGACCAACCGAGGATTCCGGATGGTGGACCACCAGATGCGGACCTATATCCAGCAACGAGACGCCTTTACTTTCTTTTATCCGAAACGGAAAGTATTGGCCGACGGTGTGAGCACTACCTACTTGGACTTGTAAAATGTGGAACACTAATAACTGTGGAGTCACGAGTTATAAAACTGTAAAAGTCAGGATGGCCGAGTGGTCTAAGGCGCCGGTATTAAGTGCCGGTGGGGTGATACCCTGCGTAGGTTCAAATCCTACTCCTGACAAAACTTTTTTTTTTTTTTTTTTTGTATATACTACTACTATTCTATGTGTGTACATACCTCTACTATTTGTACCCTGTATTCTATATTTGTATATATCCTTGCTTGTTGACTTAAATAAAAAAAAGAAAGTCAAAACCCATCATTGTGTTTTTCATCATCATTTTCATTGTCCCATTGGACATTGGACCGTCTGACCTGGAGGTCACCCTTTGACCTTTTGACCCGCGTCCGCGCGCGCGCGCGCACTACCGGGAATGACGCGCACTTCCGGAGAACGCGCGCGCGCGCTGCGGCCGGGGCGGGGCGGGGCGGGAAAAGGTGCCGGAGGTTGAACATACGGATGTGTAAGGGGAAACATTAGGAACTCGTCTATGTTTGGAGGTAATTTCAGTGAAAAACCCGGAAGTGACGTCACAACCCCACGTGACCTGCGCAACAGAATGGATACGACACCCTAGTGTAACTCTCTCACCTAGGCTTCACATGGATACCTCACTAGCTTCAATAAACTTTCATACCCTTCGGCCACCGCGTATGCGCAGAATGACGCTATTTCAAATCCGCTAGTCCAGGCAGATGCCCCTTCACCTACGCTTCACTTTGATACCTCACTCGATCTCATTGCACCAGTAGTAACTCCCCTAGCTCCCAACACGGCTATTTCCATACCCTTGGGCCACCGCGCATGCGCAGAATGACGCTATTTCAAATCCGCTAGTCCAGTCTATCAGATGCTCCTTCACGTCACCTTCACTTTGATACCTCACTCCACCCCATTGGACCATTATTGGCTTCGCTAGCTCCAAAACGGCTATTTTCATACCTTCGGGCCACCGCGCATGCGCAGAATGCTGATAGTTCAACCCACACCAGTCCATCAGATGGCCCTTCATCTCACCTTCACATTGATACCTCACTCGGCTCCATCGGGCCACCAGGGGTTCTCCTAGCTCCAAAAAGGCTATTTTGCAGATAAATGTCAACATCGGGTGTACGAAGATTTTTTATTTTTTTTTTTATTTTAGAGGTAGTGGGTCGAGTGAGGTATTAAATGGAAGCTGACGTGAAATGCTTCACATTGATACCTCACTCGACCCGATTGGACCACTAGGGGCTGCCCTAACTCCAAAAAAGGCTATTTTGAATTTTCTGCGCATGTGCGAAGGGATTTTTTTTATTTTAGAGGTAGTGGGTCGAGTGAGGTATCAAATGAAAGCTGACGTGAAATGCTTCACAATGATACCTCACTCGACCCGATTGGACCATTGGGGACGCTCTCTAACCTCAAAATATTGATGAAAGCCATGTTTTTCATCTCAAATATCAAAACATCAAAATAGCCTTTTTGAGGTTAGAGGCGTCCCTAATGGTCCAATGGGGTCGAGTGAGGTATCAAATTGAAGGTGGCGTGAAGGCGCATCTGATAGACTGGGTGTGGGTTGAACTATCAGCATTCTGCGCATGCGTAATCTTCAAAATATCCTTTTTTGGGTTAGAGGCGCCCCTAGTGGTGCAATGGGGTCGAGTGAGGTATCAATGTGAAGCATTTCACGTCAGCTTCAATATGATACCTCACTTGACCCTCTACCTCAAAATAAAATTTTTGTTTACAGTTCAAAACAACTTTCCCATCCGAAGGACGGGTTTTACTTCACATTTTTTTGTTTTGTTTTGAAAATTTTTTTTTTTGAAATGTACAAACTTTTACGTGAAGACAATATTCTTTATATATGTGTACTTCCTATTTCCCGCAGGAATTTATGGAATATCAATTCTTTCCGCAATGAACTTACAATTTTACTGGCAATGAAATTCTCCGTGTCAATTTGAGGTGGATATGAAAACGTACTGACTCACACGTGCAATGGCAACAATTCGCTACAGTGTAATGAAATGTGTTCATTTTTTAGGCGCCCGTGGTTTTATTAATATGCACACACATATGCTTTTCTAATAGTTCATTGGCTGAACCGCGAGGCGGGGGGAAAAATATTAAACTAATTTCGTCTCGCGCGGAGTGTGTACGGTGAATGCAAGCCAAACAGCTCAGCATGTTATTTTGACTCGATTCATACGCTCGACTCTTCAAAATGGACTTGAAGAAGACGTTATGCGGGAACTGAAATCAATTTCTTGAAACTTTTGCTCACCGTGTGCGCTGAAACAACAACAGAGCTGACAGACAATTGAGGCCGTTAGCTCAGCTGATATCTCTCGTGTGCGCCGGTTTATATACCGAAGGAAATATGTGAATTTCGATTAGCATACAAATGCATGGTGTGTTATATCCCACCCAGGAAAAAAACAGCCACAGATATGCATTATACATCCGGGAGTATGGGAGATATGGTATACATCTGGACTAAACTTCTTTTATCAGGTAAGCTAGTACTATACTTGCGTTGAATCGCAACATAGTGACCAAACCATAACAGTTGACAGCTGTAAAAATAGATACCGTGGCATAAATTAGTTGTGTGTCCCAACTAATCTATTGAGAACGTTTTGTTTGATTTTTTGAGAAATATATATTGTTGTGTTCTGAAACTTATGTCACTGGTAAAATGCAATTACTATAGTATTCATTCAAAATATTAGCAAACAACATTCTGTAGAACTATCTGTTTGAAACATTTTCTGTTTTGGGTGTCATTCTCTGGGTTAAATATTGGCGTCAGCCATTGTTGATTTGGATCAGTTCAATACTCGTAGGTTTGATAGGCATTCTTTTCCATTCATGGAATTTTTACAGTTCCACAGTGTCACAAAACAACAATAATGCCATGATGTCACAATAAGACGTTACAAAGACAATTTCTGCTGTATACAATGGTATAAGGCACCTGTATACAATGGTATAAGGCACCTGTATACCATGGTATAAGGCACATGTATACAATGGTCAGATGTACCTGTATACAATGGTATAAGGCACCTGTATACAATGGTATAAGGCACCTGTATACAATGGTATAAGGCACCTGTATACAATGGTATAAGATGGCAGCGAATTTGCTCAACAATTTGCCGAATTTTGAAGACGTGGATGTATTATATGTGGGCACAAGAACTCCCTATGGATATTTCCCAGCAGATGGAAAGTAAGCTACTTCCCGTGAATAAAAACACGTTAAAATATTAAATGCCCTTGTTAGGGCACGTGAAACAAACACGTAAAAATATAAATTTCTCCGAAAGAGAACTTCTAAATAATAGCACATGAATTTGAAAGCACAGATTGTCCCACATTTTCCTCTCTTTTTTTAAAACTGCATTCATCCAAATAAACAATCCCTGGCCAAATATCAAATGTCCTTATGAGGACAAATCTCTCTATATACACACACACAGGATTTATTTTGTTTTTCCCCATTCATTAATTAATTAATTTAATATGACAGTCCAAGGGTATAATGGACTTTATTTGATAAAAGTTGGGAATAGCCCCATTAATTTAATATTACACAGTGCCAAGATAACGATCCCGGTATGCAAGGGGAATTTATTTTGATAAGAGTGGGGCATTTATTTTGAACGAACACAGGGGTGTGATTCTCGTGATGAACACAGGGGTGTGATTCTCGTGTTAAATTATTTTTGTGCTTTGCTAGAAGTCACCCTCTCGGAACAGCTGGGTGGTTTTTAAAAAAACCGTTGGAATATATGTAATATAGCCATATTACATCGTTGTTGACAAGGTCTGTTGTCTTCTTCTCTGAGCGCACACAGGACACGTCAAAGGAAGCAATTGACAAACTATCGGTTTATTCGCTTCTGCACACGATGGTATCTTAGCGTGGTAGTTGATGCAGCTTTCACACATACCCTGGTGCCCACAAGGAAATATAGCGAACTTGGAAAATGGATTCGCGCATTCTACACAATGGATATACAAATCTCTTTGCCGTTCTGTGGTCCGTCCGACTGTTGTTGTTGTTAATGTCCATACATAATTGATTTCGTCTTGGATTTGTTTTTCTGGGCTTATTTTCCTGTCTCTTAGCCTCTTTGTTCTCACATCTTTTCTGTTTTTCCTGTCTTGATGTGGCCTATTTCTCCTCAATCTGGTATCTTTTCTCTTTTCTCCGGCGTCTGGCCTCAGCCTTCTTAAATCTTTTTTCTTTTGTTGTTGTTGTTCTTCTCCGGAATCATAGGAAAATTGTAACATCTCGTCTATATCATCAATTTCATCTGGTGCTTGTTGTTGTTGTTCTCCGGAATGATAGGAGGCATTTGAATCGGTTCCATCTTCTGTCGTCTCTGGTTCTGGGGGTTTTAACATGGTTTGTAACATCTCGTCTATACCATCAAAACTTTGGTATACATCTGGAGTAACATCCGGTGTGGTTGTTGTCAAGGCGAAGAAATTATCCAGCGGCGATGTTTCTGGAGGATGTTCACAATGAGTTGGTGCAGGGTAGTTCTGGGGTTCAGGTAAAGGTGAGAATAAGTGGTTGATTATATCATATAATGGGGGTTCATCGTGTACCAAATTCATGATACTGTCGAAGCGTTGTACTTGATTATCATGATTTGTGAACAAATCTGATGTGTTGTCAATATCCATGAGTTGAGCCAAGGGTAAATCCATGACTGGGCACTCAGATTAATTGTGAATAATTAAAAAAATGTGGTATTTATAGTGTAAGACACGTGCGCACGCGCAGCGAAAACACTCTGGTTGTATCGTGTGCTACGCTGCTGAAGAAAAAATATATGTGTGTTTGTTTAACAATTATAAACAGCTTTTCATTTTACAATAAATGTCAGGGCACTTGTAAATTTTATTACAAGTTAAACTCAGGCAATTCATTAGTGTTATATTTAAAAATTTAACAACCTAACGCTAGAATATATGATTATTTTATTAATTTTTAGGCATTTTAAAAATCATAAAGTTAGTGTACGGTAGTCTAAAACCCAGGTACATTGGAAATAATTTAATTTTCCTGGCTAAAAAAAAAAATACGTGTACACTATGGATTAGTCTTATCATAATTCCGAGAAAATTGTAACGGATTTATGGAAAAAATAGGAAATTTTTATGCTTGAACAATGATAACAAAAGCACACTCATATACAGTGAGCATAGCTTGCACTCATTCACCCTTGGCGGCCATGCATATCTTGTACTCATTGACACTTGGCGGCCATTTTGTACCCACCTCCCACATCATGACACTTGGCGGCCATTTTGTACCCACCTCCCACATCTTGCACTGACTCACACTGGCGGCCATCTTGTACCCACCTCCCACAGCCCACTAAAAGTATAAATACGTGTATATTGTGACATTTATTCACCCATACAATCATGAATTCAACAAGACGTGCGCTGTTTACACATCACCCCGCTAGGGACCCGAGAAATGGCGCTACAGAACACAGAGAGCTGGTTAGCGTTCAGGAAAATGATGGAATGATGGTAACCACCAGTTTTCAAAGGGAATTGGAAAACGAAACAACCATCTTAACACGCAGTACAGAAGAATTAGAAGAACTCCGGCGAACTGTCGAAGAAAATGCACAATTGGAAAGACTAAGGGATGAACATGACGCAGAAATAAGCACGATGGAAACCATACAAGAACCTGATAATGACTCAACTGATGAGGAACTACAAGATGAACTGCCATGGTTAAATAGTAGACGTGGGCCAACGACAACGCCTGGTGAAATTCCAATGATTTCAACTACCGCCGAAACTCCGCCACAACAATGCTGTGGGTGTGAAGCCGAGATAACTCGCCTGAACAACTTGATTAATGGACTGAAAGAAGACATGATTAAAATGGACGAGGAGATTCACAGACAATACGAACAACTGGATAAAGAGCAGAAAATATCACGCTGTAGCATATGTACAGATGACGAAAGCGAGTTTGCTGTTTTGCCATGCGGTCATTTATGCCTATGTGCGGGTTGTTGGGTGACACTGACGTGTGTAGGAGACATGTGCCATTGCACTGAGGCCGGCGAGAACCATCTGAAAATAAAATGTCCAATTTGCCGGAAACATGTAGGAGGGATAAAGAAAATCTACCGTGCCTAAGTGTGGTGGTGTAACACTAACGGCCCTTTTCAGGGCCAACCATCTTCCCCGGAAGAGGAAACTTCTAAAAGCACAAAAATTAACATCAGACCCCATCATTGTTATCCCCAAAGAAAAAAAAATTCAATTTTTTCAATTTTTTAACAATTAAATATTGAAAAAACGGAAAAAGGGGGATTAGAAGGGGGGGGGGACAAGGGGGAGGGAAGGTTGATGGCATGGCCAAAATTTTTTTTTTTATTTTAAAAACAAGGAAAAAAAGATTAAAATGGAACCCAAAAAAACTTTTTCATTTTCTATGTTTTTTAACAATTAAATATTGAAAACAAGGCAGGGAAAAAGGGGGCGGGGTCGGGAGGAGGGAAGGTTGATGGAACAGCCAATCTAGGGAAGCCCCTAATGGGCCAATGGGGACGAGTGAGGTATCAAAGTGAAGCTTAGGTGAAGGGGCATCTGATGCACTGGGTATGGGATTGAACTATCACCCTTCTGCGCATGCGCGGCAGTGAAGGGGTATAAAAATAGCCTTTTTGGAGCTGGGGATAGCCAAAAAATTTTTTTCTGCTAGATATTCATTGGTACGTGATACTTTTGATAAGGTTGAAGGGCTATCTAATGGACTGGGTGGAAGGTTGAATTAGGGTGATTCTGCGCATGCGCGACGGCCTAAAGGTATGAAAATACACGTATTGGAACTAGGGAACAAAAGAATGAACACTAAGCATTTTTTGTAATTTTCGTCTACTATTTTTTATTAACACAAATAGAATGAACGTATTCACAAGGGTATTGAATTTAATACAATTATATCTGAATATTGAATGACAAATAGAATGAACGTATTCACAAGGGTATTGAATTTAATACAATTATATCTGAATATTGAATGTTTTAATACAATTATACGCTCTCAAACCACTTCAATGAAGGTGTATGGTAATAAATGTTCTGTTCAACACTTGTTCTCAATAATTCGCCATCAAGACTTGTTTGAATTCATCATCAGCTTTCCGTCCTTGGTGCACGTAAATGTATGTTATAATTTCTTCACGTGGAATTTTGGACAGGCAAGCCGCTTCAACTCCCAGGGCAATTTCCGTCTCCGTCACGGCCTCCAGTGCTTCAGTGATCATTGCGTATGAAGGTACTGCAGTGTGCTGTGGAATTTTAGGTCTGATGAGCTGCAAGACTGTATCGATGTACTTGAGGTAAATATAGTGAGACACCTGGTAGACCAGAGCTGAACCAATGGAACTTGCGAGACTCTGTAACTTCCGCCAGGCTGTTAATTTGAAAGTGACACCCTGAGGACAAGGTACGAGCTGTTGCGTATCTAACTGCATACGCCATTTACGAATATGAACGAGCAGCTCATCGTTGTAATAAGCACAGCTCACATAAATGTCGTCACCCACATGAAATTTCGCTTCATCACGCCCGTCGTCGCGAATAACTGCATCGATGGCGTAATCAAGGGTCTGCAGTTTTTGCCAGCTCTCTAAGTTCAGGGCAATATGCTTACCGGGTTTGTCGCCAAAGCCCGCCGCATTCAAATGCAATTCTGCGTCTTTCACACTCACTGTCAAATAAGGTGAGAGCTCCCAAATGTCCCTGTGGGCTGCCTGGTAAGCTTGCTGGATCAGATTATTAATCTCCTGGACAGACAGAGGAAGTTCTACCTCTTGTTTCACAGGCACTTGCTGGGGTACAACTACTGACTCAGGTATAACTAACGGTGTTAGTCGGGGGCGTTTGGAGCGTGAAACGCGTTTGGCAGGTGTAGTACTCGCCTCTGGGGTAGTGTACGCACGTTTGCTAGCTGTAGTACGCTGTTCGGTAGTGGTATCCATCGCTAAGATATCTTCATCTTGTATAACGTCGGCTTCAAGTAGATCCGCTAGTTCGTCATTTCCCGTGATCTTCAACCCCGCCACGAAGGCTAGAAATGCATAGGGGCTAGAGCGCAGTACACCATCGATGAGGGCTGTGTTTTGGGCTGAAGAAGTTTTCTCCGCCATGATTTCGTCGACACGCTGTTGGAGGAGTATGTTTCTATCCATAAGGATATAACATATTTCTTCTACACGCTGCATCTCATCAATAAGACGAACACGGTACTTTGCAAACCTCTCTAAATATGATGATGACGCCATGACTATGGGCTCCAGGCTGGTGAGCAACTGCTACGGTGTAAAAGTATTATTACAAGCGGCTAGGCAGGCAGGAGGACTGGCTGGCTGGCTGGCTGGCTGATCAAGTCAGGTCAGGTAAGTCAGATTGAATACACCCTTTCCCTAAAAATCAACTCCTTTTATACATTTTACTACTCGCCGCCATCTTGTACCCACCTCCCACATCATGACACTGGCGGCCATCTTGTACCCACCTCCCACATCTTCCACTGGCGGCCATCTTGTACCCACCTCCCACATCTTCCACTGGCGGCCATCTTGTACCCACCTCCCACATCTCACTCACACTGGCGGCCATCTTGTACCCACCTCCCACATCATGACACTGGCGGCCATCTTGTACCCACCTCCCACATCTTCCACTGGCGGCCATCTTGTACCCACCTCCCACATCTCACTCACACTGGCGGCCATCTTGTACCCACCTCCCACATCATGACACTGGCGGCCATCTTGTACCCACCTCCCACATCTTCCACTGGCGGCCATCTTGTACCCACCTCCCACATCTCACTCACACTGGCGGCCATCTTGTACCCACCTCCCACATCTTCCACTGGCGGCCATCTTGTACCCACCTCCCACATCATGACACTCGCGGCCATCTTGTACCCACCTCCCACATGTTGCACTCACTGACACTGGCGGCCATCTTGTACCCACCTCCCACATCTTCCACTGGCGGCCATCTTGTACCCACCTCCCACACATCACGCATGCGCACACCACCCCAATACCGCCCCATTTTTTTTTTCTGCGCACACTTATGACGTCACACAAGGTTCTGCGCATGCGCAGTGAGGCGCTATTTCGCCAATTTACGTTACATATACTACTCAGCTCCACTTTAATCATATACAGAGATGTCGATATAAACGAATTGAATCATTGTGCATAAAGGGTTCGGTCGTACACTGTCCATAAAAATGGTGGTCATGATTATATTGTCAACGGGATGCTACCATAAAAATGATGGTCACCAATATCTAATCAACAGTGTTGACCATAACTTTTATTGTCGAATCTATATATCGACCATCATTTATATGGTCATTTTTCCGACCCACATTTTTATGGTCCTTTTTTATGTGCTTAACGAGTTGCAACCATGAAAATGGTGGTCGCATATATAGTTTGACAAGCATTTATATCGTAACTTTTCCGAACCCCATTTTTATGGCCATCTCTATTTTTGCTTAATGAGTTGCGACAGGGACGGTACAATAAATTTATTTTATTGCCCCTGGTTGCGACCATGAAAAATCTTGTATGGGCACTTTTTTGGCCATTAATTTTGTCGTCGCTGCGGTAAGTAATCTGTATAGTTTAAATAGTAAAGCGAGCAGGGTAATTTATTGTGACTCAATACTTCGGTTTATTCCTTCCACAGGCCCTCAAAACAAGACTTTTGTGGACGGTGGTATGACGGTGAAGTGTCGAAATATGTGGTCAAGCATGGGGGTGTATATAGAGACCACATATTTCGACACTTCACCGTCATCCCACCGTCCACACCCCCCGAAACTCTAGTTTTGAGGGCCTGTGATTCCTTCAAACCATCATCAGAAGTAATTTTACAGAGAAACCTAACGGTATATATACAGGTAAGGTGTTGAAATCATCGGTTATGAATGAACATATATGGTTGTAAAAATGCCATCGATGTTAATTATGTGCAATATAAACAGTTGTTGTGGCATTACATAAAAGATACATGACAGAAGTGATTAACAGTATGTGGGATTAAACAGTAAGCGGTGACGGCAATAAACAAAGACCCAGTTAAGGCTGACAAGTGTTTGTATATACATACTAGGGAAGTGACCAGTTCAATATATTATACATTTGTCAGATTTTATTGTTTTATCAATCAAACAAAGCTAACTGTTTTGAAGCTTTCAGTCCATGATTTAATTGTAGTTTTTGCTGTTAATTGCAAACGCCTCTTTAAATAGTAATTCTGACCAATCCCGGGATTTATTTATGGCTTTCATGTTGTTAAAAATAATCGGAGGGAGGCGATGCACAAAAGTGGTGTCCGCGTTAGGCACGCTGAACAATCTCATAATATGGCCAAAAATGCTCACAGTTTTGAACATGGTTTAAATTTAATTTAAATATATGAACTATCTTTCACTTCGCCAAGTTGTAGAAATTTATCCCAAGTATCAGTGAGACTGTGGCAATTACGGACCGTAATTGACAGAACAGCCGATCTGTTTTCCCGCAGTTACTTCCGCTGTGACGATTTTGAATTCGCCTAGCCTGGAGCCCTAACTCACTGTTATATTACTTACATATACCAGTTTGTATGGTGTTCTATTTGGGCCAAGTTTGCGTCGCGTGGCGATTTTTAGAAACTCGCCACTCGCCACGCGCCGTGGACCTCTCCGGCGCGCGGCGACTGGCGACTTTTTGCTATCTCTTAACCTGCAAAAACTCGCCAGTCGCCACCCGCCGTAAAACACGGCGAGTTTCGCTCTATCTTTTAACCTGGAAAAACTCGCCGCGCGCCACTCGCCGGATGAACCACGGCGCACGGCGACTGGCGACTTTTGACTGTAGTGAAACTCGCCACTCGCCACACGCCGTGGACCTCTCCGGCGCGCGGCGACTGGCGACTTTCTGCTATCTCTTAACCTGCAAAAACTCGCCAGTCGCCACCCGCCGTAAAACACGGCGAGTTTCGCTCTATCTTTTAACCTGGAAAAACTCGCCGCGCGCCACTCGCCGGATGAACCACGGCGCGCGGCGACTGGCGACTTTTGACTTCTGGAATTCTCAGGACTTTTTCTCAAGTGCGCATGCCCGGGGAGCATCAATTATCGGAATATTTTGTTCGAAACATGCTGTCATTTAATTTAATTTTAAATCTCTTCCTCGTGCATAAAAATACATAATTTCTAATGAATGAACTCTCCAGCTACATCTGATGCTATGTGACTAATTTTGAAGATGTAAGCTATCTGTAATAATTAATATAGTTGTTTTTTGAAACAAGTTTTTTTTTAATGCAATACGCATATAGGGCAATCTAATTTTGTCAAATGTGCAGATATTGTTTTATTAAAATACTCGTTATCTGTTTCTGTGCAGAACTTGCACACTCTCGTTATTATCTGCTGGTATATTTTAAAAAGTTAACACCAAGACAACATTTTCAATCGTTTTTTTAGTCTTTTTTTTTATATAAGTGCCTATATATATTTATAAAACAGCATATCGTTTTCAATTCAGAATGAATCGCTTTGAAATTGTTCCTTATTTAAGATACAATAAAGCACTCGACGCGGGAATTTTGTTTTACAAGATAAAAGCAACGTCAACTAATATGTTGTATGAAATATTAAGAAAGCGATTAGAGCGTCATCGTCATATTGATTAAAAAAGTAAGAAAAAATGCTAACATTTTCTCTGGATGATTGAATTTCTCTCTTCGTAAGTTTTATGTGAAAAACGAACGATATCTTCGTATAAGAGATCCTTTAGTGCTGTTATAATCCATAGAGCGGCTCTTTGTTGGGTTGATATTTCCTGTATCACAAACCCTACAAACTATCAAGACCCTATTTTTAAAGATGAAAAGACGTATTTCTTTCAACAGTTTCCATATTTCTTTTACTTCCTCAAATTCTATGAGATCGCGACTGTGATTTATGATATTGGAACTGCATAATTGATGCTCCTCGGGCATGCGCACTTGAGAAAAAGTCCTGAGAACTCTAGAAGTCAAAAGTCGCCAGCCGCCGCGCGCCGTGGTTTGTCCGGCGAGTGGCGCGCGGCGAGTTTTTCCAGGTTAAGAGATAGAGCGAAAGTCGCCGTGTTTTACGGCGGGTGGCGACTGGCGAGTTTTTGCAGGTTAAGAGATAGCAGAAAGTCGCCAGTCGCCGCGCGCCGGAGAGGTTCACGGCGCGTGGCGAGTGGCGAGTTTCTAAAAGTCGCCACGCGACGCAAACTTGGCCCAAATAGAACACCATAAGTTTGCTAGGGATCCCCGGAAAGCCTGGTTCTGCGTTTTGCTGTAAACGTGGCACTCGTTTGGCCGTTTAGAGAGTTTATATTGTGTTCCAACCAGCAAAGTTGCTTTTGTGTGTTAAATTCTTAATGTACGGCCGTAGTGATGTAGGACTACAAGGAGTCAACCAATGAGTCATATTAAGGATAGCTATCCCCTTAGAGGCAGTTTTTGCACCCCCATGACAATTTGTCGTCTGTATCAATAAATATACAAGATAACCATGATAAACTATATATTTTATGAAAGCATACATCGTAGGGATTCCAACTATATGATTTGTATAACTGACGCTGCTACGGTGTAGAAAATATTCCAATTTTAAAAAATTTAAATGAAAACAATAGCGTCCATTTTTCAATTGAAATTTCATGAAAACTGTTGGTCTTGTTTCAACTTTGATGGTATACCTTGGTAGGAGACAATTCGAACTAGTAAACGTTATCTCATTTTTTTAAATTTTTGCCTGGTTTTGTTTTTATAGCTATTTTACTAAAATAAATTGAAAAAAATGTACTTTTTTACGGTCGTTTGTCTTAAAAGTTGAATAATTAAAAAACTAATCCGAACTTACAAAAAGTGAGATAAAGTTTACTAGATCACCTTATAAGTAACAAGCATGCCAAATTTCAAAAGCGTAGCATGGATACTTTTCGAGAAATAAACGTTTAAATCTCGGATTTTGTACTAAAATGAAAGGCTAGAAATCGGGCAAAATGTGTCCAGCTATACATCTGATGAATTAATTCCTATTTTTTGCTTGAATTCTATTGTCAAATACATTTTTAATCTGTCTAATGGGACCTACTCGAATTCCTGTTTATTCTGGATAACTATTACACTAAGGTTTTTTTCATCAAATCTGTTTAAAGTCCAATTTAAACTTTAAAAACCTGCTAAAATTTGTTCACACCTGTGTAGATTACTTCGCGGTGGGTGTCTGAGTGAAGTGTCGCTGTCATAATTAGAAACAAAAATAAGGATGTTTGCATGGTTTTGATCAGAAGGGGGTACATTAATGTAAATAAGTAGGACTAATAGATAATTAGCTTACCATAATACTGCGGAAATGAGTTTTGGAAAGTGAAATTTAACAGACAAAATAATAGTAGCCAAGCCCAAGCTAAGGCAATCTGTTTAATTGTTCCAGTGCCTCGGAAACTAATATTGAAGCACTTCAATTTATAATTTTGATTTCATTTTTTCACCAAATGTTAGAGGAAATAGTAAATATTTGAATGAAGAAATAAAAAAAAAATGACCAATTTTGACCCTCTAAGGGGATAGCTATCCTTAATACGGTAATAACACGGCAAAAGTGAAGAAAGAGAGAGAAGTCGCTGTTTGAACAACAACAACAACAACATCAAGTTGAACAACTGTTACAACGGAGCAAGGCAAGTACCAGTAAGTTTATATGCCTAGATGAACAGGTCAGAAAAAAGGACTAACTGTATTACAAGCGTCTAGTCTGTCATTCATAATTCATAGCCTATTCACTTTGGATATTTTATATATTTTACTTCTGTCTGTCCCAGATAAATTACATATCCGAGCCGTTTTTATCGATATTTCGGGGGACAATTTATCGTACAACATTGAAACTTCACACGGTATATACATGTAAACTATAACAAATTTACTGTCATAAACTATCCAAAGACGATAAAGTGGTGCCTTCGTTTTTCTATATTGGTGAACGCAAAGCGCAGATTGTGCATTCGCGGTTAAGACTTGGATGTAGCTCGCTAAATGCGCATATGTATATACTCCCGACATCTCTCAGAAGATCCATCATGTGCCTGTGGCCATGGTAATGAAAATCCAGAACATTTCTTCCTTTTCTGTCCCCGTTATGGTATAACTAGAAATAATTCATCTAACCTGCTCAATTACGACGTCAAAACTCTATTATTTGGAAACCAAAACCTAAGCGACGAAGAAAACACAAACATTTTTATCAGCGTCCAAGCATTTATTTTGCAATCTGAGAGATTCCCCGAGTGAGTAGTCAACATACAAGTCCTAACTGAAATATCTTGCCATCTCTTATTTTCAATTTAACTTTATCACACCATGTTACAAATTTTATTTATGCGACATCCAATGGCATCAGTCAACACAGATATATACGTTGTTGCAATACTTTGTGATATTATTATATGTACATCTTAGTCCATTATGATACACGTGGAAATTTTGAATTATTGTACTTTTTTGAGCCTCCCGTCAATTAACTGATCTATATATATTCTCTTGGGAGAGGCGTTTGCATAGGCCTGGCCTGTTCGCCCATCCCTATTTCTTCATTGAAATAAATATATTGTTTAAACCAAACTAAAAAATACTAATTTTTCCCCCATATTTTATTGAAATATGTTGAAAATGGACAAAAATGATCAATACCTACCGGTATCATGTTATTTTGGGACCACGATGACGTTGATCTGCCAATTTTATAACATGCAGGCTTGACGTCATGACACCTAATTTTTGTTGTCGAGATTTATTTAGAACTATACTGGAAGGATTTTCTTGATACCTTGGAATAAAATTAGTACTTTTTAGATTACATGTATCTACTGTGTGAAGTTACAATGTCGCCCAACAGGTTGGGGAAAATACCTTGATCGAGGTATTCTACCTTCATCGGGGTATTATACCTCGATCGGGGTATAGGGCTATGTCAACTTCAGTTTTTATATATTTATGGATAATGTGGACATCCACACATACCCGGTTTAACAAAATCTATGGCGTCATTGTTCCATGATTTTCACATCAATTTATTGCTTTGTTTTATGCGACTAATTATTCAAATTAGCCACTTCAATATTTCAAAAATGGAAGATGGCTCCAAATGACATATATTTGGTGAAATTTATTCTGTAACTGAAAACGGCATGTGATGGCATACTTCGATGTCAAGGTCATGCGCAAAATTGTAGGATTTAAGAGCCAATGTCTAGTTAATAAATCAAGTTCAATTGAGAGGCCCATAATCTAATCTGCTAGCATGTGCACTGCATAAAAAACAAACCTCTGCTCTGGGTATTCTGACCCTGCCATGTGTGTGCATGCTAGGAGATTGTATATTGCATCGGACAATTTAATCTAATTTATTTATCAGTCCATGCATCTACCTTCATGCAACTTTGATATGACTTTGAGATGAAATTATGCCATCACATGCCATTTTATTTACAGAATAAATTTCCCTGGATGTCATTTGAAGCCATGTTTCATTTTTGAAATATTAAAGTGGGTAATTTGAATGATTAATCGCATTAAACGAAGCAATAAGCTGATGTGAAAATCATGGAACAATCGAGCCGTTGAAAGATCCATGCAGTTCAGGGTATGGGTAGATGTCCACATTTTCCATAAATATATAAAACCTGAAGTTGACATAGCCCTATTTCGATCGAGGTATAATACCTCGATCAAGGTATTTTCCCCAACCTGTCCAATACACTGTCTCCGAAATATCGCTTAAAACATCTCGGATATATTATGTGGGACAGACAGTAGTTATTCTGTTCGTATAGTATAATACTACTACTGTTTTTGTCACGGAAAAACTACTAACTGGGATATATATCCCAATTGTCAGAAGTAGAATATTCATGTTTCAATCAAGCTGGCACATATTGCTAGTCGTATAAAGACATATACAACCGTGGTGAATGATGGGAAGTATACTGCAACAACAACCGGAAAAAATAATGCACATAATCGCAATATCACAGAGAATGATTTTGGCGAGTAAAAGTCAGCAAATTATACAATCGCATTGGCAGATTTGTGAAGAAGATTCTATCTTGTTTTTGTAGTTTAGCTTCGCCATTATGAGTTCAGTATGAGAATTAGTCACAATATCCCAATTAGGATATATTTCAATATCCAAACTTGGATTTAATATCCCAAGTGGGATATATATCCCAGTTAGGCTTTGCTCTGACCAGTTTAAATGCCGAAATAGTCGTTTTTACTGTGCACATCGGTCAAAATATCTCAATTTGGACATATTTCAATATGGGGTGAGGGGCGGGGGGATAAAACTTTGAGAAATGTATTTGATTTAAATTTTTAAAAGCCAGGCAATGTGTTGTATGTTTTCATCCCTCATGAAATCAGATGTCAGTATCTGTGTTTGTTTTGGTTCGAGAGATGCCCTAGTGTCGTTTCCCTCTGGGAAGAAATAAGAGAAACAAGTCTCACACAATGTTCGTTCAGGCCAACGGACACAGTTAAGCAAGCAAAGCAACCTTGTCAGTGTCACAGCAGAGGGTGTATACACATAGAGGCCATTCTCAAGTCAAGCGCTAAAATCCGTGTTGGCCACCATTACTATGGCAACCATAATATATATCATTGTGCCATTTTTTGTTTCAATTTTGATCATATATCCAATCCAATATATATAAAATATATTAGAGATAACTTCATTTTTGAGAGAAATGTAATATTCTACTTCTGACATGTCTGACTACCTTAAGGAGGTGTACTTTTACCGTTGATTCATTGAAATGTTTATACTCTGTTTTAGATGGTTGAACTGTCACCTGGGAACAGTGTATATGTATACCAGTACCACCAACAAATGCAAAACACCTTTTAGGAGAATGAAACAGTCAACATCTGATGTCAGAGAAGATGTTTGATGAACACACTCTTGACGATATGGCAATGGGAATCTGCCGGCACTAACTAGTAACATCATAGGAGGAATAAAGGGTGAGCAAAACTTTACTCTGTGAACTTCCATACTAAATTGTCCGGGCACCAGGTAGATGTCAGATACATTAGAGTTGGAGAATGTTAAGTATGTTCGTGAAATATCATAACCCATGCACATCATTCTATTTCCATGTTCTCAGTTATAAAGAGGTTGTCACGTCATTTATTCAGCAAATAATATATTGTGATAACAATTATGTAGTAGCCGAGATTACCTATTGCAGAAAACACATTCATTATTAATACCATGTGCATTGGAATCACATTTGTGTCATCGGAAGGGCTGCCTGAGCCTTGTGAATCAGAAATATCTCTCTAATGATGTGTTTCATTCATTTCAGCTTTCTGTACAACACAATCGACAGCACAGCATCTGTGGTCAACTGGACAATGGGATAGAAGAGCCGCAAGTGGAGGACTGTGGTGATCATTGTTGATTCACTTGCTCTTTACCATGCCTACATGGACTCAATTGGCAGAGATCATCTAACATAAGTCGCTATTCACAGTCAGATATATGAACAACAGTGAGATGGGAGTTGAGGTGAGAATGTATGGCGCCTCTTTCACGTAAAGATCACACGACGAACAAGAACAATAGTCTGTCTAGATACAAGCACAAAGGACTGTAAATAAGAAAGTATTGACAAACCACAGACGAAATAAATGAGCAGGATGTTTATATGTAACTGTAAAAATGTTTTAAGGATAGCTATCCCCTTAGAGGGTCAAAATTGGTCATTTTTTTTTTATTTCTTCATTCAAATATTCACTATTTCCTCTAACATGTGGTGAAAAAATGAAATAAAAATTATAAATAGAAGTGCTTCAATATTAGGATTAAAAATTTAGTTTCCGAGGCCCTGGAACAATTAAACAGATTGCCTTAGCTTGGGCTTGGCTACTATTATTTTTGTCTGTTAAATTTCACTTTCCAAAACTCATTTCCGCAGTATTATGGTAAGCTAATTATCTATTAGTCCTACTTGTTTACATTAATGTACACCCTTCTGATCAAAACCATGCAAACATCCGTATTTTTGTTTCTAATTATGGCAGTGACACTTCACTCAGACACCCGCCGTGAAGTAATCTACACAGGTGTGAACAAGTTTTAGCAGGTTTTTAAAGTTTAAATTGGACTTTAAACCGACTTGATGAAAAAAACTTAGTGTAATAGTTATCCAGAATAAACAGGAATTCGAGTAGGTCCCATTAGACAGATTAAAAATGTATTTGACAATAGAATTCAAGCAAAAAAATAGGGATTAGTTCATCAGATGTATAGCTGGACACATTTTGCCCGATTTCTAGCCTTTCATTTTTGTACAAAATCCGAAATTCAAACGTTTATTTCTCGAAAAGTATCCATGCTACGCTTTTGAAATTTGGCACTTATAAGGTGATCTAGAAAACTTTATCTGACTTTTTGTAAGTTCGGCTTCGTTTTTTAATTATCCAACTTTTAAGACAAACGACCGTAAAAAAGTACATTTTTTTCAATTTATTTTAGTAAAATAGTTATAAAAACAAAACCAGGCAAAAATTTAAAAAAATGAGATAAAGTTTACTAGTTCGAATTGTCTCCTACCAAGGTATACCATCAAAGTTGAAACAAGACCAACAGTTTTTATGAAATTTCAATTGAAAAATGGACGCTATTGTTTTCATTTTAATTTTTTAAAATTGGAATTTTTTCTACACAGTAGCAGCGTCAGTTATACAAATCATATACCTGGAATCCCTACGATTCCGACGATATCCTGCTAACAGTGTAACTCATCGATTATATCCATATAAACTATAGCTTGCACGTGTATGCTCTAAGATCTTATCCAGACCAGATAATTTACTGAGACAAAGTCGATTGATTAGTGGTGGATCTCATAAATCTAAATAAAGAACAATTTAGAATTCATTTAAAATAGTTTATTCGTAAATGCGATGTTGCATGAGATTGTGTATCGGGGTAATATTGAGAAAACAATATATCC
This sequence comes from Hanleya hanleyi, assembly GCA_036873755.1. NCBI lineage: Eukaryota > Metazoa > Mollusca > Polyplacophora > Lepidopleurida > Hanleyidae > Hanleya > Hanleya hanleyi. The sequence goes on along the minus strand of JAVTVY010029747.1, from coordinate 103,917 downwards.
CTGATCATGTGATCGCATGAAAGGGGGACTCCTCTATTTTTCCCCTCCTATTGGAATATATCTGGACATGTGATCGAACATGACGGTCTTCTGATTGGACTCTTCTATTTTCCTCCTCCCTGTATTGCAATGTGAGCATGGTCACATGATCGAGCATGGTGGTTGTAAAGTTCTGATTGGATTCCACTCTTTTCCTTCTCCCTCCTAATGGAATGTGCGTATGGTCATGTGAGTAAATATGGCGGCTGTAACAAAGCGCTCTGTTTGGACTCTTCCTCCCTACAGCTCCCGGCTTCTTCCTAAGGTGGCCCCGAACTGTCATTTTCCACTACTATTATATAACTTTTCCCAAAATACCAAATATGCCACATGTTGTCTTTACTATCTATACCCCTGTTCCAAAAGTGTGTTCTAGCGCTTAGAAAGACTAAATCACATTACAAGCATCTAGTCCGTCATTCAATATTCAGCCGTCGTCCATTGAAGAATTTCCGCGTCCATAATCCAAAGACCTAATTCATATAATAGCGTTAGCACCAAATTAGAAGAATAAAATCGACAACCACTATATATGTTTTCAAGATAACAAATTATCTCTGTTCATCAGTAATGCATGCCCAGTACATTTCCAGGTAATTTGAGCAAATATAATGTGAATATTTATGATACTGATCATAAAGTTCAGCAGAGTGCGAAAGTATAATTTTAATCCTACCAGGCCAGTGGGGGGGATTATGGCCCCAAGTCAAACTTTCTCGGCTATCTCTGGAACGACAATATATTGAGAGCTGATACTCTCTCGCTTTGTGGATTATGTTATCAGGGTCATTTTGAACCTATTTTGCATAACCTCCGAGCAGAGGATCATGGGCAAATTCGACATGGTGGCCACGCGGGGTACCTGAACATTGATGTTTTCGTCATTTTCCTTCAACATTTCTGCTTTTTCGCGAGAAAAAGTAGGCAAAAACTATTATATTTCACATCAGAATAATATTTACTAATTTATCAAGCAGTTTTTGCGGAGAAATTACTTAAACAAAAAATTAAAAAAATCTGACAGAAAAAATTGCCAAAAATGCCCTTTTTTGAAAAGGACAACACTGTGAGGTCATCAAAGCGACCATCTTGGATTATTTATATTTTCTGGCAGCGCTTGACTCAATGGTATAGTGTGGTTAGTTTCCGCCCACTAGCTCAACGGGTAAGAACAATAATTGGTAGGGTCGAAATGTCCCCCAGGCCTGGACAGGTCCCCAAAAGCCCAGTCCAGATGAAGTTAAAACAAAATTGTCAAATTATGACGTCAAAATTGCTTCAAACCTGTTTACATGTATTCATTTAGAGCATTGTATTCCCTTTCAAATATAAAATATGTCATAGTTTGAAATATTATGACTACATGCTGCTTCTCTGTATGTAATTACCCCAAATCATTTCTTAACACAATGCTGGTGATTCAAACTCCCATCAATCTAAGACGTATCCATAGCCAGAGTAAACAAGTACTTTTCAACTTGGCATGTGATAGGCTTCTAGAAAATGTATTCTGCAAAATTACTCAGTGGTGGTAAAGGTGGCACTAGTGTTGGCTTATACGGTCTGTTAGTTACTACTGTCATTTTTCAAATGAAGTATATTATCCTTCGAAATGTTGCAGAGGTTTCCTTATAATCGTTGGCAATCTTTGGAATCACAGTAAAAGTCCACCGTTTTGTTTTTTGGCTGTTCTGTTTCGATCTGATTATTCTAGATCTAATATGTTATCTCTTACCATACCCAAGGATGGCAGAACAGGCCCGTCTATTGTCCTTGTCTAGAATTTGCGGGGGAAACTGCGGCTATAGTTGCATCCTGAACGAAGCTTTTTTAGGAAGCCCGAAATGAGCCCGCTATAGTATTCTTCTGAATTGCACGGAATAACTTTGAAGTGGTGCCGTTAACCTGGTTGTTGACAGTAGTATATAAAGAGCATATTGCCATAAGTTTTGCCGGGGGAGATAACTCTTTGTGAGTTCCGACAGGGGCGGTTTGGGGCGGGTTGTGGAGGTCAAGTGCACTGTAGTTCCGACAGGCGGCGCCACCAGGTCACATAACTTTTGACCTCGAATTCCTCCGCGGTGATGAGGTCTGACGGTGATGCGGTCAAAAAGCTTCCGCGGACAGAAAGAAGTCCCATGTCAACCAAGTGACTTCCAACGTTAATGTATGGAATGCCTAAAAGGAGTATGGGAATAGACGTTTTAGGACCGAGGTGGACCCCCAGTGGACCGATTGGATCGAGTGAGGTGTCAAAGTGAAGCGCTCCTCCAGGGCCACCAAGTCAGGGGTGGGTGCATGTATAAGTTTCTCCAAAAAAAACCATATAAAAAGCGGAACACGGACTTTACCCCTACAATAGGAGAAAACTCCTATCCAAAAGAGCTAATATCGGTCTGAGGGCTCATCGGGGCCTGCCTATCAAGTCATGGGTGGGTACATGTAAAAGTTTCTCCAGAAGAAAATATAAAAATTGGAACAAGGACTTTACCTCTACAATAGGGGCCTGATTCGCACATTTGCATCTATACGGGAAAATGCCTGTATGGGGTATGAGGGGTGGTCATTTTGTTTTTCTCTTTTTTTTAGCTCATCTGGGCCGAAGGCCCGATGGGCTTATGTCATGGCCTGACTGTCCGTCGTCCGTCGTCCGTCGTGCGTCGTCCGTCGTGCGTCGTGCGTCGTCCGTTGTGCGTAAACATCTTCTTCTCTGAAACCGCTTGGCCGATTAAGCTGAAACTTGGCATGCATGTTCCCCCCAATGAGTACACCAGAATTTGTTCATGCCGTGTCGATACGATTTTAAATATGGCCGCCATGGCGGCCATCTTGAATTTGCCATTGAAACATTGTTATCGCGATTTCTCAGGAACTACTGCATAGATCTTTCTCAAATTTGGTACACAGGTTCCCCTTGGGGTCTAGTTGTGCAAGATACCTGTTGTGGTCTGATTCACAAATCCAATATGGCCACCAGGCGGCCATCTTGGATTTCCCCATGAAACATTGTTATTGCAATTTCTCAGGAACTACTTTGTGGATCTTCCTCAAATTTGGTACACAGGTTCCCCTTGGGGTCTAGTTGTGCAAGATACCTTTTCTGCTCTGATTCGAACATCCAATATGGCCACCAGGCAGCCATCTTGGATTTCCCTATGAAACTTCGTTATCGTGATTTATGAGGAAGTACTGCATGGATCTTTCTCAAATTTGATACACAGGTTCCCCTTAGTGTCTAGTTGTGCAAGATACTTTTGTGGTCTGATTCAGAAATCCAATATGGCCACCAGGCGGCCATCTTGGATTGCGAGATGAAACATTGTTATCTCGATTTCTCAGGAAGTACTGCATGGGTCTTTCTCAAATTTGGTACAGAGGTTCCCCTTGGGGTCTAGTTGTGCAAGATACAATTTGTGGTCTGATTGAAAAATCCAATATGGCCACAAGGCGGCCATCTTGAATTTGCCAGTGAAATCTTGTCATCATTATTTTTCGTTAACTACTGCATGGATCTTTCTCAAATTTGGTACACAGGTTCCTCTTGGGGGTCTAGTTGTGCAAGATACCTTTTCTGCTCTGATTCGAACATCCAATATGGCCACCAGGCGGCCATCTTGGATTTCCCTATGAAACTTCGTTATCGTGATTTATCAGGAAGAACCGCATGGATCTTTCTCAAATTTGATACGCAGGTTCCCCTTGGGGTCTAGTTGCGCAAGATACAATTTGCGGTCTGATTGAAAAATCCAATATGACCACCAGGCGGCCATCTTGGATTTCCAGATGAAACATTATCACGATTCCTCAGGAACTTCTGCATGGATCGTTCTCAAATTTGGTACAGAGGTTCCCCTTGGGGTCTAGTTGCGCAAGATACAATTTGTAGTCTGATTGAAAAATCCAATATGGCCACCAGGCGGCCATCTTGGATTTCCAGATGAAACATTGTTATCGTGATTTCTCAGGAACTACTGCATGGATCTTTCTCAAATTTGGTACAGAGGTTGCCCTTGGGGTCTAGCTGTGCAGGATACCATATATGGTCTGATTGAAAAATTCAATATGGCCACCAGGTGGCCATCTTGGATTTCCCCATGAAATTTTGTTATCGTGAATTCTTAGGATATTACTGCATGGATGTTGATACACAGGTTCCCCTTGTGATCCAGTTGTGCAAGATACCTTTTTTTGGTTCATTTCGAAAATCCAATATTGCCGCACCTTGAATTTCCCATGAAACTTTATCATAAAATCTCAGGAAATAACTGCATGGATCATTTTATAGTGTTCAGGGGGGACAACACAAGTTAGAAACTCATCTATTGCAGTTCTTTAGTAAAAATTTCTCACAGCTACTTTCTCCAGTTACAGACAGATGACCTAATGCCGTGGCACTATCTTTTACATCTTCGCAGACAGATGGGGGTATGTCTTGCTAAGGCCATACCTCACCAGAGATTACTTTCATTGGAAAAATGTCCTGTTACATCTCATTGCCATCGTAACAACCCAGTCGCACATATTTCGTACTCGACATGTCTCCCCCTGGTGCATATACCCAAAAAATATTGGAATCGTAGGTTAAAAACTGTCCAATGTACTGTCCGGACACGAAGTGGACAGACGGACGAACGACTGCAATCACATAATAAAAATTGGTTCTGGTTATTGCTTATACAGCTTACTGACAATCACACATTATATTTTGGTATAATTGCCTTAATTCCATAACCTCCAATTACAATCATGAATTTACAGCTTGACCTCCTGTGAAATCGACTATGTTGCCATTTTGTTCAGGGGAGACAATGCAAGTTAGAAACTCATCTATTGCAGTTCTTCAGTAAAAATTTCTCGCAGCCACTTTCTCCAGTTATAGCCAGATGAGCGCTACAGTGCCGTGGCACTATCTTTTGGATTTTACTATGGGTTGTTTGGTCTTATTTTCTTCGTCTCGCCACGAAAAACACGATGGGAAGGGTCTCTGGTCTAAGCGGTGAAATTTTTCGAAAAGTTCACGGAGGTCTGGATAAGCCCATAGGCCCAAACTGGCTCAGTGGATAGGTCCATACTGAGCATTTCACACATGTTCATTGCGGTATGGGTTGTTTGATCTTGTTTTCAGGCTGTAGAACACGATGGAAGGGATCTCGAAGCTAAGCGGTGAAATTTTTGAAAAGTCACTGTGCGCATGCGTAGTGGGTAAATAGCGCTGGGTGGACGTTTTGGGGTCTATGTGAGCCCCTAGTGGTCCTATGGTGTCGTATGAGGTCTTATTTTAAAGCTCTCGTGGAGGAGCATCCGACTGTACTAACGTATCGTCCGTTTTCAATATTCTACGCATGCGCAGTCTGACCGTAGCATAGAAAGCAGGCATTTTATTTTTCTAGTGCCGCCATAATGCATTCACGACGTACACACCGTAACATGTTAAAACTTGTAACACAATGTATTATACCATATCTATCCGCAATTATACCATATCTGTGCTTTGTTATACAATATCTGTCCTGTGTTATACAATATCTGTCCTGTATTGTACCATATATGTCCTGTATTATACAATATATGTTCTGTATTATACCAAATCTGTTCTGTATTATACAGTATCTATCCTGTATTATACCAAATCTGTGCTGTATTATACCATATCTGCCCTGTATTATACCATATGTGTCATGTATTATACAATATATGTCCTCTATTATACCATCTCTGCCCTATATTATGCCATATCTGTGCTGTGTTATACCATATCTGTCCTGTGTTTACAATATTTGTCATGTATTATACCATGATGAGGGACACGTGTTCATTCCTATATGTACCGGCACCACAACCACCACCACCACCGAGCGTTGACGCCCGTCAAAACCCGGTGGTGGTGGTACCTCCCGTGGGGCGGAGCTCGGCGATTTTACATCCGGGACCTTGTCCTGATCTGGAATTCCCAGTGGGGTTTTCCCATCGTTCCTCCATCTTCCATCCGGGAACTGTGGTTTTACATCCGGATCCTCATCTTACATCCGGGTTTATCCATGTTTACTGTCACGTGACCGGAAATGACCTTTAACCATTGACATGATGTAAAGGCTAAATTGAATCTTTTGACCATTGACAGGCTAAATTGATTCTTATTGACCTACTTCCGACAGGGGCGCCACCTGTCTTGTTACAGCTTCCGGTTCCGGTCACGTGACCTTTGATCCCTGCGCACCATTGTTAATATCCGGTATCGCATGCGCAGGGGTCAAAGGTCACTTTCGGTCACGTGACCGAAACCGGAAGTTGCCACAAGACAGGTGGTGCCCCTGTCGGAAGTAGGTCAATAACAACCAATTTAGCCTGTCAATGGTCAAAAGAGTCAATTTAGCCTTTACATAATGTCAATGGATAATGGTCATTTCCGGTCACGTGACAGTAAACATGGGAAAACCCGGATGTAAGATGAGGACCCGGATGTAACACCACAGTACCCGGATGGAAGACGGAGGAACGACGGGAAAAACCCACTGGGAAACCCGGATGTTGACAAGGTCCCGGATGTAAGATCGCCGAGCTCCGCCCCACGGAAGCTACCGCTACCACCGGGCGTTGACGGGCGTCAACGCTCGGTGGTGGTGGTGGTGGTGTTGGTGGTGGTGGTGGTGGTGTCTGTACATATAGGAATGAACACGTGTCCCTCATCATTGCATAATACATGACAAATATTGTAAACACAGGACAGATATGGCATAACACAACACAGATATGGTATAATACAGGGCAGATATGGTATAATAGACTACATATATTGTATAATATAGGACATATATGGTGCAATACAGGACAGATATGGTATAATACAGCACAGATTTGGTATAATAAGGATAGGTACTGTATAATACAGCACAGATTTGCTATAATACAGAACATATATTGTATAATACAGGACATATATGGTACAATACAGGACAGATATTGTATAACACAGGACATATTGTATACATACAAGCGTCTAGTCCGTCATTCATAATTCAGCCGTCGTCCATTAAAGAATATCCGCGTCCATAATCCAAAGACCTATTCCATATCCATATAACAGTTTTAGCACCAAATTCAAGAAGACAATCATGGTATACATAAACATAGGCTAGTTTCCTGCAAGAGAGAAGCGGTCAACACAGGACAGATATGATATAGTACAGCACAGATATAATTCCGGACAGATATGGTATAATACCTTTTGTTACAAGTTTTAACATGTTACGGTGTGTACGTCGTGAATGCCTTATGGTGGCACTGATTGGTTACTTCCCCAGCCCGCATACCTATATGGTGTATGGGGCTAGACACGTGACAAGTGCGCACCCGAGTGTACAGGACAGCGATGCGCTGATTGGTGGGAAGAACAACGCAGGAGAGTTCTTGTGGGCTGCGGGCTTATAAAAGTGGCGGTAGCTGGGAATGTTCAGCATTTTCTGATACGCAGCCGATATGTTCTCTTGTTCGACTTGCCTGAAGCCATTTACTCGCCCAGAAGATTTGCGACGGCACGAGTCCTCCATCCGCAACGACGCACGGTATACTTGTATAACCTGTGCAAGGTCACTTAATCGGGAAGATGCTTTACGGCGCCCCGAACGCTCACTCCACGAAGGCGCAACGGAACAATGTAATGAGTGTGGTCAACTCTTCAAACGACCCAGTCAGTTAAGACGGCATCAGCGTTTGATTCATGGTCCGCCACCACGGCATGAATGACAACTTCCCACTAAAGAGGTACCCAGGAGAGTCAGACCCAGTGAAGATGAACCCGGGGAGACGAACGCCACTGGTGATGGAATCACGGAGAGCCCGCGTATGCTCACAGTTCATAAGAGCCTGGATATCCAACCGGCCCCCAGCGTTACGGTTTCGAGTCATACGCCTGACAACATCGAACATTTTCTGGACGAGCCCATAAATGTTCCTAGGGATCACTCCTAGCCATCCAGTGAGTGACATCTATCAGCGCCATTGGCCCATGATACGGCACTGTTTCCACCGTCATCGCCCTATTCAAGATATCTACAACTTCCGACTGACCGACCTCGCCCGTCTACGCAGCTACGTGGAAGCCATCTTCAATGACCAAGCTACGGCCTTCAAATTAAATCTGGCGTTTGGTTATGTACTGCAGCATAAGGAGACAGATCAACTGCGCTATTTCTATTCCAGTGCCAACAACCAAGTGTACGATCATCCTTTCGCCATCATTAACCGGGCGTCGCTAGAGACGATGCTGGAGAAACTGGACATTGTGGATCCCTTGGAATGGGCACAACGTCAACGCCCCAACACCAAGTGGACAATGGAGAGGGTGACCAATGTCACGTTCTTCGTGGCTAAACTGATCAACCCCCTCGGCTGAATGTATTCAACCATGCACTGATAGATACTCAGAATGCACAACCAACTATCTGAGGATATGTTGCCTCAACGTTATCCTGGCCTGCCCGACGACGATTAGAACAAAAACGGATGAGAGCGAACATGGCCGAAGATGGAACTTCCTGAAATGGGGACTTCTGATTGGACAAGAGCAGCCGAGAATACATTTAACGGGCAAGAACGAATAAGCCAGATAGAGCGCCAAATGGCGGCCTCTGATCGGACAAGAGGCTACTTGTATTGTTAACATACCCAACTTGGGTATGATGTACTGGAGGGGATAATAAAATGTGTAATCTTTGATGTTGTTGTTGTTGTTGTTCTCTCACGGGTCTACATCATGCGACATTGTACAGAGTGCATGTTCATTGAGAGAGAGAGAGAACTAAGGTTTAACGTAGCATTCCGCAATATTTCAGCTATATAGCGATGTGGACAGAGAGTATGTACATGGACTTGAACAGAGTATGTATACATGGACGTGAACAGAGTACATGTAGAATGACATGCACAGATATGGTATAATACAGGACAGATATTGCAAACACAGGACAGATAAGGTATAATACAGCACAGATATGGTATAATGCGGGACAGATATGGTATAATTTAGGACAAATATGGTATAATACAGAACATATATGGTACAATACAGGACAGATATGATATAATACAGCAGAGATTTGGTAGAAAGATACTGTATAATACAGCACAGATTTGGTATCAAACAGAACATATAATGAATAATACAGGACATATATGGTACAATATAGGACAGATATTGTATAACACAGGACAGATATTGTATAACACAGACAGATATGGTATAATACAGGACAGATATTGTATAATAGAGGCCATATATGTTACAATACATGACAGATATGGTATAATACAGGAAAGATATGGTATAATGCAGGACAGATATGGTATAATACAGGACATATTGTATAATACAGCACGGATATGGTATAATACAGGACAGATATGGTATAATTTAGGACAAATATTGTATAATACAGCACAGATATGGTACAATACAGGACAGATATGGTATAATACAGCACAGACTTGGCAAAATACAGGACAGATACTGTATAATAGAGCACAGATTTGGTATAAAACAGAACATATATTGTATAATACAGGACATATATGGTACAATACAGGGCAGATATTGTATAACACAGGACAGATCTTGTATAACACAGGACAGATATTGTATAATTCAGGACAGATATGGTATAATACAGCACAGATTTGGTATAATGCAGGACAGATATGGTATAATACAGCAAAGATATGGTATAATGCACACCCCACAGAACGCATTCGGACCAAGGATGGTCCATCTCTACACCAAATAACTTCCTACACTGTCCTAAAATTCCTACTTTCGCTACAACTCGTATTGATGACGTCACAGATGCTGTGGACATCCCTCAAGTCATGGTCTGCACCCCGAAGGCTACAAGATGACACCCCTCATAACGCATTCGGACCAAGAATGGTCCATCTCTACACCAAACACCTTCCTTCACTGCCCAAAAATGTCCACTTTGGCTACAACTCCTACTGATGACGTCACCAATGACGTCACAGATGCCGTGAACATCCTCCAAGTCTTGGTCTACACCGCAAAAGCTTCACTTTGACACCTCACACGACGCGTTCGGACCAATACTGGTCCTGAAATCGTGGTCTGCACCACGAGAACTACAAGATGACACCCCACACGACGAAATCGGACCAAGGATGGTCCATCTCTACACCAAATACCTTCCTTCACTGCCCCAAAATGCCCACTTTCGCTACTACTCCTACTGATGACGTCATCAATGACGCCACAGATGACAGGGACATCCTCCAAGTCTTGGTCTACACCGCAAAAGCTTCACTTTGACACCTCACACGACGCGTTCGGACCAATACTGGTCCATCTCTACCCCAAACACACCGCCACGCACTCCCAAAATGATCACTTTACTTACTACACCCAACTGTTCATGCGCAGACTGACGCGACTTGCCATAAAAAAACACACGCCATTCTGACTCTACCCCACAAAAGCTTCACTTTGACACCTCCCACGGCCCATTTGGACGAATAGTGGTCCATTTCTACCCCAAACACACCCCACGCACCCCCAAAATGCCTGCTTTCTATACAACGGCCACACTGCGCATGCGTAGAATATTGAAAACGGACGATGCGTTAGTCCAATCGGATGCTCCTCCACGAGAGCTTCAAAATAAGACCTCATACGACACCATAGGACCACTAGGGGCTCATCTAGACCCCAAAACGTCCACTCAGCGCTATTTACCCACTACGCGTGCGCACAGTGACTTTTTCAGAAAAATTCACCGCTCAGCTTCGAGACCCCTCCCATCGTGTTCTATAGCCCGAGACGTGAAAAACAAGACCAACCAACCCATACCGCAATGAACCTGTGTGAATTGCCCAGTGTAGACGTATCCACTGAGCCGGTATGGGCCTATGGGCTTATCCAGACCACCGTGAACTTTGCAAACAAATTCACCGCTTAACTTCGAGACCCCTCCCTTCGTGTTCTACGTGGTGAGACGAGAAAAACAAGGCCAAACAACCCATACCGCAATGTGCATTAGTGAATTGCCCAGTATGAATATGGACCTATTCTCTGAGCCAGTATGGGCCTATGGGCTTATCCAGACCTCCGTGAACATTTCTTAAAATTTCACCGCTTAACTTCGAGACCCCTCCCATCGTGTTCTACGTGGTGAGACGAGAAAAACAAGACCAAACAATCCATACCGCAATGAACATGTGTGAATTGCTCAGTATAGACCTATCGACTGAGCCAGTATGGGCCTATGGGCTTATCCAGACCTCCGTGAACTTTTCGAAAAATTTCACCTCTTAGCACCGAGACCCTTCCCATCGTGTTTTTCGTGGCGAGACGAAGAAAAAAAAGACCAAATAACCCATAGTAAAATAAAATTAAAAAAATGACCATCTCCCATATCCCAGACAAGCCTTTTCCCGTATAGATGCAAATGTGCGAATCAGGCCTCTATTGTAGAGGTAAAGTCCGTGTTCCGCTTTTTATATATTTTTCTGGAGAAACTTTTACATGTACCCACCCATGACTTGACAGGCAGGCCTCGATGAGCCCGGAGACCGATATTAGCTCTTTTGGATAGGAGTTTTCTCCTATTGTAGGGGTAAAGTCCGTGTTCCGCTTTTTATATGTTTTTTTTTTTGGAGAAACTTATACATGCACCCACCCATGACTTGGTGGCCCTGGAGGAGTGCTTCACTTTGACACCTCACTCGATCCAATCGGTCCACTGGGGGTCCACCTCGGTCCCAAAACGACTATTCCCATACTCTTTTTAGGCATTCCTCGTATACATTAACATTGGAAGTCACTTGGTTGACATGGGACTTCTTTCTGTCCGTGGAAGCTTTTTTGATCGCATCACCGCCAGACCGCATCACCGCGGAGGAATTCGAGGTCAAACACCATGTGACCTGGTGGCGCCACCTGTCGGACTATAGTGCACTTGACCTTCACAACCCGCCCCTGTCGGAACTCCCCAAGAGTTATCTTCCCCGGAAAAACTTACGTCAATATGCTCTTTACATACTACTGTTGACCATCAATGATGCACCTCGTTCTCGCGACCCACCTCACGCGGCCCATTCAGACCAATATTGATCTATCTCTACCCAAAAACGTCCACCACACATCTGCCTGTGCACCACGTATGCGCAGTCAGAACTTTTCAGCGAAATCCAACCCCATTCTTGTCCAGCGAGACTCTCTACTACGAGAAGAGGCTTTCGGAGAAATGGGAGGCATCCCCCGAATTTTGGGGGTTCAAAAGGCGCGCATGATTTCTGCGTATGATCTTCCGGCCAGTCACCATTAACTGCTTTCATCAAATGACGGCGCTAATTATTTTAAATTTTCTGGGTTAAGGCTGGATAGATTTTTGGCTAACTTTCTCTATTGTTGTTATATTTAGAAAGGTTCATCAACTGATTGCAAAAATTTGTAATCTAATCCCTTCAAATATATAATACAGTCGCTGTTAATTTGTTAAAATCTCACTGATAAGACTACGCTTTATCGTCATGGTATATGAGTTGCCTAAATTGGTACATGAGTATATAAGGAGTTGCCTAAATTGGAACATGAGTATACAAGGAGTTGCCTAAACTGGTAACGTAACTAAACCGTTGAAGTGTTTCAGATTTTGAATTGAATGTTGACTGTTAATTAAGACGGAAAAAGTTCCTTGGAATGATGATGGAAGCGGGAGCTTCGCTGTCAAACAAGTATTCATACCCCATAGGCTTCAGGCTCCTAAATAAAAAAGTCCCGATCAACCCTACACGTTATCTCTGCCAAAGAACAGAATTTTCTCGATTTTTCCCGCCTTCATTGCAACGATTAATGGAAAGTCGTTGGCACCAGTGGCAAGTATGGTATTTGTTCTATTCAGCTGCAAATTTGATTTCGATTCACTGTTCGATAACTTGCCTCGCCGGGGAACTATTTGCGGTGCCTGAGCACTGCTTTCAGCAGGCAGAGAAATCAGCAAAATCAAGACCCTACGTGTAAAGGCGCGCACAGCTTAAAATTTTGACGGATAATGTTCGTCAAAAAGTTGATCACCTTGTAGCACTTGAAATAAACCACTTCCTGTCGAAAGAGGAAAGTCTAAATTCAATTAGGGAATCAGCCAGGTACAATTTTGTTAATACTGCCGAAGGTGTAAATTATTTAGAAGTCTGATGCCAAATCCACAAGATCCACGGCTCAGTCACGGATCAGTGGCCGGGTCGACGAAAGTTTAAGACGGGAAACAATCTACAGCGCTCGGTTCATGGCCTCGAAATGAGCGCTTCTATTCTATAGTTACATCAGTATGCTAATTTCTGTAACAAAATTGTCACCTCTTACTGTTCATGACTACTTTATAGGCATTCTTTCTTCCATAAATATTTGTTACGCGTTCTGATTGATATATTTAATTATTTATTTATTCTTTACAATACCACAGTAACGTATTTTTTGTTCTCTGTCAGGTACTGTCTCTCATAATGTGTGTAACGTGTTATTAATTTAATTTAATATAATTTCATATACACCATAACTGTTAACTTTGAGTCTTGTGTGTTTGTTCTAAATCTACACTGTTACATGTAAAATCTGTACTGTTGCTGTATTATGTTTTATTATGCTTTTCAAATACATTTATTCAAAGCTGGGATGAATGTTACTCGTCCCAGTTCAAAGCAAATCAATAGGCAATCTTGTGTAATCATATCTACATGGAAATGATAACATATGATCTCATACTATTTTTAGGCAAAACGTAATCCTCAAATCTTTAATCTATCTCATAGATTTCTCATTGAGATTGTTATGTTTGAAGCGATCCAATGTGGTTTTCCTCCCAGCATTGAACAGCTGAATTCAGCTTTGCACTCCAATAAGTAGAACTGTGACACTGTCGTTTAGGAGAAGTGGGCCGTGCGCAAAAAAAGGTCGACGAGGTTAGTTTGTATAGAGGGCGAGTCCCATGCAGTAGCTCCCAGCACACCGACTGATTGAAACCGTGAAAACAGCCTTGTCAACCGGTCATTTGCCTCCTTGACGATAAATCAAACATGCCGAAGTGTCCGAAATGCAATAAAGAGGTTTACTTTGGTGAGTATTTTTTAATATAATTTTTAAATAAACCATGTCTGTAAAATTGTGGAATTGTATTTATGGATATAAAAACACACGACAAAAAACAACAACACAGAGTGGTCCAGATGTAGGCTAAATTGAATAGGGCGGATTGTTTAATTAATGCACAATGATTGATCCGGGTGTTGAGTATAAGGTCATGTATAATTTCATAAATTTCTAGTTGGATGTATTTGGCCTGATAACACAAAATAATAATTGAGGATGATTTGCCACTGTTATAATATACCGGTATATAGAAACAGTTAAGGGATAAGGGACTGTGGCTTGCTTAGCTCGGATACAGCGACTAGCTAACACAGATCATTCGACATTCCAGCAGTTATTATTGATTACCGTACAGTCTAGTATTAACACACGTTTTATATGTACATGGTCACACTTCAGTACAGTTTTATTGAGGTTGTTTTATGTGTATGACATGAACTGGAACCGAGTATACATGTAGCTAGCTTGGATATGGATGGATGGCAGTAGTTACTGTTACTCTCCATTAACAGCTCAATGCTATCAGGTCTAATAGAATATACAGTATGGTTTCTCAGTTGTATCTCTACCCATGGAGCCTATAATAGGTACGAAACGTCTGAAATATCTTAAATACAAAGCTGTTATACCTGTACCTCTGTATGCCGTGTAAGGCTTGTTTTATGCATTTTGCTGGCCTATATATGGACTGTGGTTCACACATGTGCAGCCAGCCTGTTATCCGGTTATGTTGAGAATAGCTGCTAGTGTCAATAATGTCAACCTGATCTTCATACACCGGGTCATTACGGGCGTGGTCTCTAAATATCCGCCGATAGTAAATTAAAGCGGATAGAGAAATGAGTGGACCCTTAAACCCGTTATGTGGTTTCGATTTACAATGAAATCACCATGAAGATAATATATAGCCTATATAGCCTATATATAATTGTCAAATCTCCATTTTCAGCTTTTCATTGTATTTGACGATGTGTTCGTGCTGAGTGATAGTGAAAAAGCTTTGCCTCACTCTATTGCTTGTACCATAATATGAAATAACAATACTACTTGATGTTGCCGATATTATCGTACATATTCAAATGTGGATATATAATTGTTTTGTTTCCTTGTGTGTTTGTGCGTAAATGTGGCCGCATATTTTTTTTTTGTGTAAAAGCGATATTGCCATACTGTTTATATATACACGTCGTCCAAATGTAGATTGATTGATCAGCTAGCTGGATCCTGTTTCAAGCTTCCTAAGCTCTAAGCTTTATCGTACATGTTCTTATTTAGATCACCTCATATATAGTGTGCAGAACAAGTCCATTTAACGATCATTAGTAGTATATAAAACGTATATTGACGCCAAAAATGACGGCACCGGGTAAAATGGCCGTCCCATGTCATGGAAAATGACCGTCACTTCCAGTTCCGGTAATGTGACCGGAAGTGACCCTTGACTCCTGCGCATGCACACGGTAACGAATAGTGTATACGGGTATATATTTAGGCATGTCTCAAGTGCGGGTGCGCATCCGAATATGCCCTATTTCTATTACTGCTCGACTGCTTATGTGTACCTTTGACCTATGGTCGTATTCCACATAAGAGCTTCAACAGGACAGCATTCATGCTAAATCTTTCCAAAAAAGGCGTCCCTAGCCACTGCCCATGTAATCAATGACGTCAATGGACGCGTCGTCCCTGACAACATTCCAGTATTATTTTTCGAGTGGTCTCCAGGGAATTCTTTTATTCGGCATTGAATAAACCATTGGTCCGCTTTTCGGCAAACCGTGGTGACAGTTGCTGTAAAATCTTCAACTCGGATCATTTATGTATATGTTTTCTGAAAGAGCATGACTGAGCCATTATTTAAAAAATTGAAAGCACGAATATTCTCTTTCAAACTTGCTTCATTTTTCCTAGAAAACCTCTTAAAAAGGCGAAAAATGGTCAAACTCGACCCAATTTCCAGAAATATCTGTAAGAGCGATTACAATTAAATTTCTCTCCCGTGTTTCCAGGTCCGGTGTCAACTTGAAAAGATGAAAAAACAGTGGGGGTCAACCTACCCGTTTTTTTTCAGATGTTTTGTAATGCTTTTTAGGCACAACCAAGATGGCATAACTTAGGTAGGACAAAATATACTTCGTGACCTCGATCACTGTGTAGGCTAAACAAGCCATCGATCCATATATGCCAGATTTCAGCACTGACCATCCTGAACAGGATGGCGTTATTCATAAGCAAGAAGACAAGAAAAAATATGATGTAGCAAGAAACGGTCTATCCTATTATGAAATTAGGAACTTTTTCTATGAAACTGTGAAGTGTATGGTGGCCGACAGCTGCCATTCCATAAATGTAACTTTTTTAACGTTTTTTCTATTTTTTTTTTTTTTTTTTTTTTTTTTAATTGGAATATTTTTCCTTATTATTTCATTTTCATTTCATTTTATTAAATTTCATTTCCGTTTCCTTTTCGTTTCATTTTGATTTCGTTTTCATTTTTATTTCACTTTCATTTCATTTTGTTATCTTTTTTTTACTTACCGGTAAATTAAAAAAAAATTATTTGATTTTTTTTTAAATTTCCTTTTCATTTCATTTTGATTTTGTTTTCATTTCACTTTCATTTCATTTTGATTTTGTTTTCATTTCACTTTCATTTCATTTTGTTATCACAAGAAAAAAAAAAAAAATAAGGTGGCAGCGCCCGGCACTGCCATTTTTTTTTTTTTTTTTTTCCTCTCTCAAAACGAAAAAAAATTCTTCTGTGGCCGAGAACTGCCAGCCGAGCGCTGCCAGCCGAGAGCTGCCAATTCATACTATTGGCTAATGTGTATCACGTGTGTGTTCATAGTGCCGTACCCTTAGCATTTCTCTTACAATGCGAAAGTGAAGATGAACCTGTACGACGGTAGCACTTGCCAATTGCCAATCCCCCCTCCCCTCTCCCCAGTCTGTCCTCTCTCCCCCCCCCCGCCTCCAATAGGGGTAAATTCTCGATGTTACGGTGCTGACAAAAGTTCCATATGGCGGAAAACAATGCCGCAGGATATGAGGTCATGTTGAGCCAGTAGATATGTCGGAAATTGGATGTTTCATGGAATCTGACCGTTGGTTCGACGTTCATTGCCCCCGTTACCAACAATCAACAATATAAATAGCTAGGTACCGGTAGGTAGAATATAATGTACCAAGTACACTAAATTATACCAACAATAGCTCACTGTAAATATGGAATTTGTGCGTCATGGTTGCGGAATAGTATGGGAACCTAGAGCTACCCAGAAGGGGTGTGACTAAAAAGCGTCCGGTACCGTCCGGAAGCGTGCCGGGTAGCGCCCGGTACACCGCCCGGTACCTATTACACCGCCCGGTACACCCTACAAACCATACAAACTTGTGTATGTCCCATGTAAATATCGACTGGTATTTGCCGTTTTCTGACGTGCGGGCGTTTAATCGCTTTGGCACCGCTTTCTAGATGATCATTAACAGACTTTATTTATCTTTTCCTGTAAATTTAGGCTTAAATCTGCCAGCTTTCTCATTATTGTATTGATAAAGCGTCCGGTAGCGCCCGGTACACCCTACGATACTCCTTTTGTGTCCCATACAAAATTGTGTATCTCCCATGTAAGTATCGACTGATATTTGCCGTTTTCTGACTTGCGCGCGTTTAATCGCATGACCTACTGGTCTGGAATCATCCCGCTCATTTTCCTGGTCGGCTTCCCCGGTACTACTGACTGTTGTCATTTCTTTGGCACCGCTTTCTAGATGATCGTTAACAGACTTCATTTATCTTTTCCTGTAAATTTGAGCTTAAATCTGCCAGTATTCTCCGAATCATTTTTGTCTTATATCGTCCGGTACTTCATTCACCGCCCTGTACTGTAAATTTGATATTTTTCTCTTTACGGTACGTTTTTCACCATCCGATACTTTTTAGATGTTCTATACATTTTCAGATGTTCCAAATGGGCGGGTTGATTCCAGACTAAACGCGCGCACGTCAGAAATCGGCAAATACCAGTCGATATTTACATGGGACATACACAATTTTGTATGGGACACACAACAGGAGTACTGTAGGGTGTACCGGGCGGTGTAAAAAGTACCGGGTGGTGTACCGGGCGCTACCGGACGCTTCCGGACGCTACCGGACGCTTTTTAGTCACACCCCTTCTTGCTAGCTTTAGGTTCCCATACTATTCCGCAACCATGACGCACAAATCCCATATTTACAGTGAGCTATTGTTGGTATAATTTAGTGTACTTGGTACTATATATTCTACCTACCGGTACCTAGCTATTTATATTGTTGATTGTTGGTAACGGGGGCAATGGCCATCGAACCAACAATCAGATTCCATGAAACACCCAATTTCCGACATATAAATGAATCTACTCGCTCAACATGACCTCATATCCTGTGGCATTGTTCTCCGCCATATGGAACTTTTGTCGGCACCGTGCCATCGAGAATTTACCCCTATGGGAGGCGGGGGAGAGAGGACAGACAGGGGGGAGGGGGGGGATTGGCAAATGGCAAGTGCTACCGTCGTACAGATTCATCTTCACTTTCGCATTGTGAGAGAAATGCCAAGGGTACGGTACTTTGAACACCCACGTGATACGCATTAGCCAATAGTATGACTTGGCAGCTCTGGTCTGGCAGCGCTCGGCTGGCAGTTCTCGGCCACAGAAGAATTTGTTTTCGTTTTGACAAAGGAAAAAAAAAAAAAAAACTGGCAGTGCCGGGCGCTGCCACCTTATTTTTTTTTTCTTGTGATAGCAAAATGAAATGAAAGTGAAATGAAAACAAAATCAAAATGAAATGAAAGTGAAATGAAAACAAAATCAAAATGAAATGAAAGTGAAATGAAAACAAAATCAAAATGAAATGAAAAGGAAATGAAAATGAAATTAAAAAAAAAATCAAATAATGTTTTTTTTAATTTACCGGTAAGTAAAAAAAATATAACAAAATGAAATGAAAGTGAAAATGAAAATGAAAACGAAATCAAAATAAAATGAAAAGGAAACGGAAATAAAATTAAAACAAAATGAAATGAAAATGAAATAATATGGAAAAAATATTTCAATTAAAAAAAAAAAAAAAAAAAAATTGAAAAAACCCGTTAAAAAAGTTACATTTATGGAATGGCAGCTGTCGGCCACCATAGAAGTGTACTCTATTGTGGAGTGTACTCTACAGGAAATAGCTTGAATACGACACACTGCACTGCCCATTTGAACTATGAATGGACCATCCTTCGCCCAAGCACACACATGTATACCACAACATGCCCTTTTTCTACTACTCCATGACTGCGCATGTGCACCATGAGATAACTTGCAACAAAAAAAAGAAACAAAACAAAAAACAACCAAGTCTGACTCCACCCAACAAGAGCCCCCCAACCTAAATGACTCATCTGTGGTCAAACACCACCCTGCGCACCCCCAAACATCCTCACAAGTCCAGGTGAATCATAAATCCTCGCAGAGTGTTTACCTGGACATTTTCGGTGGTTCGAATGAGTTCTTATGTCGATGCCTCTATCATAAAATCTTATACATGTCATCCCCCGCGCTTGTTTTGAATTAGCATGTCGGTATCCTAAGCCTGCTGTTTTTAAATGACTGTCTTCCGATGTCGATTTCAGTTTGACATCAAAGCAGATTGCCCCGCGATGAAATTCAAACCTGTCTCATTGGCGTAGTCAGCCAGCTTAGCGCGTTCACTGATTGGTTTGATTTAGAGGAAACCCATTCATCTATTTATATCTAGAACTGGTATGTGTAAATGCCATCTTTCTCTAGTACGCCTCGGCTGTGCATGCACAGAAAGACATGACCGGAAACAATCACCACCCCAGTCTGGCTACACCACGAGCGCTTCAATATGACACCATACTATATTTGGATGAGATATACCACTATATCACCCAAACCCGTAACCCTCCAAATGCCATCTTCTTCTACTCATCCACGACTACGCATGCGCACCATGACGTCACGTGCAATACAAACCACCCCAGACGGACTCTACAAAATGAGCCCTTCAATGTGATACCACGGATGGCCCACAGCAATTTGAAAACCCGACACCTGAAATGTCCTTATCTACTATTTTGCGACTGCGCAAGCACAGATTGACGCGACTCTACACATTTATGCAGCACAAATGTGGAAAGGTCGAGTAGGTTGACAAAGGATATGCATATTCGTGAAGGGATGTTCGAATAATTACCTCTACCAACATCTAGCATTCACTAACTACATGTTATTCATGTAGTTATTGTATTATTGCTATTGATGAATGCCAACGCAGGAGTAAGTAAAATACTCAATATTAACCATATATATGGTAACACTTGATATACTTATATTATGTTTTTCAGCGGAGAAGGTGACCTCCATCGGTAAGGATTGGCATCGCCCATGTCTGAAATGTGTCAAATGCAACAAGACTCTAGCTTCCGGGCAACATGCCGAGGTGAGTTGATAATTGTTCAAAATGAAAACTATATAAGAATGTACAGATATTTGTAAAGCATTCAATAATCTTTCCTCTAATTAGATAATGGTATTTGATGTGGAAAACGAAGCAGCAGTTTATGCAGTTACAAATGTAGTGGATGCAGCCGCTCATCTCTAAATAGTTACCATTTATATTTATTTACCAGTGCCCTCTCCATAATTACCAGTGCCCTCTCCATATCTACCAGTGCTCCAGTGCCCTCTTCATAGTTAGCAGTGCCTTTTCCTTAGTTACAAGTGCCCTTTCCATAGTTACCAATGCCATTCCCACAGTTATCAGCGCATTCTCCATAGTTACCGGTGTTCTCTCCATAGTTACCAGTGTTCTCTCCATAGTTACCAGTGTCATTCCCAAAGTCTTCACTGCCCTCTCCATAGTTACGAGTGCCCTCTCCATAGCTGCCCTCTCCATAGTTACCAATGCCCTCGCCATGGTTACCAGTACCCTCTTCATAATTACTAGTACCCTCTCCATACTCATCAGTGCCCTCTATATAGTTCCCATGCCCCTCCGTAGTTACCAGTGCCCCTTCATAGTTATCAGTACTCTCTCCGTAGTTATCAGTGCTCTGTCTATGCAAAGATGATGTTAAAAACAATGCGAGTAGTCTGTTAGCTGTTAGCTTCGATTATGAAGTTAGAGCAGTAGCGGACATGTAAGAATAGTCAGTGATGAGGCCTAGAGGACGTTCATGAACTCAGGGGAATAGAGGATATTTATGGACTTACGGAAGTAGATAAAGTTTATGAACTTAGGGGAGTAGAGGATCTTTATAAACTTCCAGTGAGTAGGCCTAGAGGACGTTCATGAACTTCGGAGTATAGACCATCTTTATGGACTTAAGGGTGTAAGAGGAAGTTAATGAACTGAATGAGTAGAGGACGTGTAAGAGCTTTCAGTGAGTAGGCCTAGAGGACGTTCACGAACTTAGAGGAATAAAGAATATTTATGGACTCTAGGGAGTAGAGTAATTAAGTTTTTTAACTTCAGGCAGTAGAGAACGTCTGCTCTCCACATGAACAACTATAATAACAGCTGGAAAACAATCATCACAGGGATCACTTTTGGTTTTCATGATGTTTTTAGAAATATGCAGTCATGTATTTGTCTGTATTCATGTAAGAATATTCAGTGATGAGACATAGAGGACGTTCATGAACTCAGGGGAATGGAGGGTCTTTATGGGCGTAGGGGAGTAGATAATTTTTTTGAACTTAGGGGTATACAGGATGCTTATGAACTTAGGTGAGTAGCGGATGTGTAAGAACTTTCAGTGAGTAGGCCTAGAGGACGTACATGAACTTATGGGAATAGATTATCTTTATGAACTTTGGGGTGTGGAGGAAGTTAATAAACTTCAGGAGTAGAGGACGTGTACGATCTTTCAATGAATAGGCCTAGAGGACGTTCACGAACTTAGAGGAATAGGGAATATTTATGGACTTAAGGGAGTAGGGGAAGTTTTTTAAATTAAGGCAGTAGAGGACGTTTGCTCTTCACACACACGAACAACTATAATAAAAGCGTGGCTGGAAAACAAATCATCACAGGGATCACTTTTGGTTTTCATGATGTTTTTAGGAATATGCAGTCAATGTAAGTATTTGTCTGTGTGGTCATATGACTTCTTGTCAGTACCCCGGCATCATTTTCCACCACCCTAGCTGTTAATGTTGCATTTAATCAAGGGTGTAGAGGACGTTTGAGAACGTCGCGGAGTAAAGCTCGTTTATGAATATAGGGGATTAGAGGATATTTATGAGCTTAGCTGATTAGAGGACATGAACTTATTTGAGTAGAGGACGTTGCCATTTTTGAGTGAGATGGCAGGACATATCAAAATGGAAGAACATCAGCAGGGAATTGATATCTCACCGAGCCTGGTATGTTTTTTTATGGTATCCAGTTTTAAACGAATGCAGAATCGTTAATGTTTTCAATCGAGAACCAAGCCCGGGTGTCCTCCCAAGGATTAAATGAGCGCCTCGGCAGTAAACTCATGTAAAACACTGATGGACCTACGTTCCTTCCTGGGTGAAATAAGGCACGTACGTCCTCCCATAGATTGACCTCTGCTCCTTACGAGGTTATTTGCGAGGATGCCGAAACAAATAAAACTCTAGAGTGAAATTGCGAATATCATGCCAAGCATTTCAATTTATCTCAAGCAATTTAAAGGTACAATATTCACGACGCCATTTTGTAATTAATTTCAGCACGAGGGTAAACCATACTGCCACAAACCATGTTATGCATCGGAGTTTGGACCTGGAGGTAGGTACATTCATCAAACGGACACAGCCCAAGTTAGATTGCCCATTTTAGTCAGCTTATCTATCGAAAATAATATCCCGGGAAACCTAAAAAAAAAATATTTTTTTTGGAGGGATCAGCGAACTCTGGGATTCCGCGTAGAAATAATATGTAAATTAATAATAAAATGATATGTAAATTAAATGAATGTGGATTATGTAATTAGAGTATCTATGTGTGTATTAAACAGACCATCATCTGTTCATGTAGTTTGTGAGTGTACTATTTAAGTTGGAGTTTCAATATGTATCTAAAATCAGATATTATCGCCACGAGCGCACCACGTGTAGTGGTGTGTTATAGGCCAGTTTTGTTTGTGTTAAACTAGGAAGTCAAACGGTGTCCGGCTTATTCTTCAATATCGATGCGTGTTTATGCGAAACAAATGTGAAATAGAACAATAAATCTACCTACATTGTGTTCAGATTTATTTCCGAGAAAACGAGTAAAACGCATCTCCCGCAACCTGGAACCCCGGAGCTTCGGGGGCCAAGGCGGCCCCTGGACCCTCGCCTGTCAGACTGTGAGGATCGCTTATTTTAGCTTTGTGTAAATGAATCGGTATCATATTGGTTCTAATGTTCCATGATGTAAAAGTCATCGTTTTTTATCCGTTAAATATAACTAGAAAGCCAAATAGATTCAGGCATGAAGTATGATTTTTTCAATATCGATGCGTGCTTATAAATGAGAAACAAACGTGAAAATAGAACCATAAATCTGCATACATTATGTTCGAATTTATTTCCTGGAAAATGCTTAGAACGCATCTCCGGAGATCTATGAATTCGGAGCTTCCGGGGCCTAGGCGGCCCCTGGATCGACCCTCGCCTGTTGGGCTATAAGGATTTCCTTGTTTTATCTTTTTGTGAATGAACCGTATCGGTAGACATCTTGGTTTCCCTTCCATGAAATAAATGCCATCGTTTTGTATGTTTTAAATATAACTAGAAAGTCAAATGGATGCAGGCATGAGGTGCGATATTTTCAATATCGATGCGTGCTTATAATTGTGGGGAAATCGTGAAAATAGAACCATAAATCTGCATACATTATGATCAGTTTTATTTGCGGGAAAACGCTCAGAACGCATCTCCGGCGATCTAGGATCCCGGAGCTTCCGGGGCCTAGGCGGCCCCTGGACCCTCGCCTGCTGGGCTGTGATAGTCGACCCCCCCTATGAATTTTGGCTGGATCCGCCCTTGCCGGGTATAGTCAAATGCAGCATACATTCAGTGTAATTTTCTATTTCGTACTACACACTCTCATAGAACAAAGCGTTAGGCCTACTGATAGAAAATCTGCATTGTTTCGCCTTTTGATGGTACGGTTACGCATCAATTGAGTTAGTAACACCAAGGGTAACATGACTAGAAAGAAAACGAGTTGTACATGTGCAGATGGACCGAACCAAGTAGAATATGCATATTCCAATTTGGAATGTAACACGAGTAGTGTGACTAACGTCACAGAACCTACGAAGTTGAGTGAGGAAAATTAAGGCTAATGTTATAGGTGACTTAGATGATTTGGCGGTCCAAGCGTAAAGTTATAGGTCACCTAAGTAGGTCAAATTTTCATCAAAAGTAGCTCAGCTCAGAACTTGCTGGTAACCGTCCCCTAATGCACGCTCATGCCAAAAATTAAGGTTCTAATGTCAGCAATTCTCCTTATTTTGTCGACGAAAGGGTTCGGATGGACGGATGGACTCACTGACTCACTCATTACCGGACAATTTGCAAATGAGAGCCTACTTCCTATGAACATCTATCTATATATACGTACACAATGAAGATTGGACCCTATATCAAGGTTTTCCATTTCTCGTTTGTGGTGGGAAATGTTCCACGTTAGTGTACATCATGTGAAAGCTGCAGTCACTCACTGCCACTCAATCAAAATATTCTTAGGTTAACATTGAATACGAAAGTTTACAACGTAACCAACTTTAAAAAAAACAAACGGGTACCTTCGAAGTAGTGTTCTGATGACTGGCTAATCTGCATGGCTCTGGGGATATTGTTGTCATCGTCCGTCCGTCCGTCCATGCGTTCATCCTTCCCAATGTCCACCCATCTCATGAAAGAATAGTTAACAGCACGGTCATCTGGTAAATCACTGAATACAAGCTAACGGTAGAAGAGACTGGTGCACGGTGTAATTTTCTATTTCGTACTACACACTCTCATAGAACAAAGCGTTAGGCCTACTGATAGAAAATCTGCATTGTTTCGCCTTTTGATGGTACGGTTACGCATCAATTGAGTTAGTAACACCAAGGGTAACATGACTAGAAAGAAAACGAGTTGTACATGTGCAGATGGACCGAACCAAGTAGAATATGCATATTCCAATTTGGAATGTAACACGAGTAGTGTGACTAACGTCACAGAACCTACGAAGTTGAGTGAGGAAAATTAAGGCTAATGTTATAGGTGACTTAGCTGATTTGGCGGTCCAAGCGTAAAGTTATAGGTCACCTAAGTAGGTCAAATTTTCATCAAAAGTAGCTCAGCTCAGAACTTGCTGGTAACCGTCCCCTAATGCACGCTCATGCCAAAAATTAAGGTTCTAATGTCAGCGATTCTCCTTATTTTGTCGACGAAAGGGTTCGGATGGACGGATGGACTAGCTGACTCACTCATTACCGGACAATTTGCAAATGAGAGCCTACTTCCTATGAACATCTATCTATATATACGTACACAATGAAGATTGGACCCTATTTCAAGGTTTTCCATTTCTCGTTTGTGGTGGGAAATGTTCCACGTTAGTGTACATCATGTGAAAGCTGCAGTCACTCACTGCCACTCAATCAAAATATTCTTAGGTTAACATTGAATACGAAAGTTTACAACGTAACCAACTTTAAAAAAAACAAACGGGTACCTTCGAAGTAGTGTTCTGATGACTCTGGCTAAACTGCATGGCTCTGGGGATATTGTTGTCATCGTCCGTCCGTCCGTCCATGCGTTCATCCTTCCCAATGTCCACCCATCTCATGAAAGAATAGTTAACAGCACGGTCATCTGGTAAATCACTGAATACAAGCTAACGGTAGAAGAGACTGGTGCACGGTGATACGCTTTTTGTCTGGATCGCCACCGCGTAACGGTGTCGACCAGACTGTGCTGCCACTCACGAAATATCTGAAAATGTGTACGTGCACTATAATGCAATGACCCCGTGTTAACCTGTATCACTCCGCCAGTGATTTTCACTGTGTTTGAGTCATATATCAGGGTATTAACCAGAAAATGAAGAAAAAACAGTCGTAATCGTTTCATGTTAACTAGAAATAAACGAAATCTGAATTTGAGTGTATTTCATATTCATTTCTTCGCCCTGGTATTGCTTGAATCCGTGGACTATTTTTTGTTCTTTACATTCTCTGGTTCCGAGCGATCGGCTCAAACCCGGTTCTCAGCGCCCACCTGAGCTAACTCATGCCAGCGCTGTGCTGTCATCGTAGACTGTTGTAAATGTAAATTGATGACCTGGTAATATGGTAAGCTGCCCAGCTCGTGGTGTTTGCCGTCTCTGCGGTTTTGCGCCTGTCTGAGTTTGCGGTAAGTCAGATTACTTATAATATATGCCTGGTGTTTATAGTTCGTAATTTGTTTGTTGAGAACGATAGCGTTGGAGAGACAATTTGTGCGAAAATCCCTGTTAATGTTGCTGTACGAGCAGACGTTGCAAATCTTGTTCCTTGATCCTTGATCTGAGTGTCGCACTTGACAGTTTCAGGTTCTGGGATTATGAAGACACCAGTTTTCAACACTCGTACGTTCTTTCCCATGGAGTCGGCGTTCGTTACTATTTTAATGTGTACGCATACTGCATGGAATATATTTCCAGAGGAGATATGTGTCGAAGCAACAACAATAGTATTTACATTTTTCTCGTCAAGTGAACTTGACCGGATCCTGTTCAGTGCAAATTTATGTATTCTGCCTTCTGGGGGACTCTGCTCACCGAATATAATTTAGTTTCAAAAAGTTTGAACAACAAAACTTTCCGAAAGCGGAAACAACAGAATTTGTCAGGTACCGCTTTCGAAAAGTTTTGGTGTTGGTGGTGTTCAAATTTTTCAAACTAAATTATATACGCAATGATCGTGCAGCAACAACGGAGCAACAACAACAGGAATTTTCGCACAAATTGTCTCTCCAACGCTATCGTTGTCAACAAACAAATTTACTATAAACACCATGCAGGCATATATAAGTAATCTTGGGGACTTAACGCAAACTCATGCAGCTCTTGCAAATATCTGTGCTACACAGAACTATTAATAAAACTAGTTAATAAAACTATCCAGTCTCCTCGCGTATTTGTCGTTTTGTCACAATAGAATTGCATGAATGATGAAAAACTGGTAGAAGACATTGACGCAGACGATCCACTTTAAAGGATATTACTGTAGATAGTTTCTTGCTACCATGAAGACCTGGCATATTTCTAAATGAGCCGCCTTCACAAATTCACTTCCTTGAAGACTAAACTCTGTGTTCCAGTTGTGTTTTCCCAAACAGACTCGTCCACAACTTGGAGAAATCTCCACATTTATCCATACATCTGCTATCGGCTGAAACATGCCAGCTGAAACGTTTTGAAACTTTAAATCCATTATTGGCGATCCAGACATCAGTACTTTGAGTACTTTCATTGTTCCATGCCTTCCATCTTGGCTTGTATTGAAGCAAGTTGCTGATTCTGGTGCTCTTGTTATACTAATACGCTATTTCATAAAGTTACAAGCTGCTGACGAACCTAAATTGATTTTCTAGAAATCATGGGTAAGTTGCAACAGACCAGGTGGTAAATTGCAGAACTGCAATACTTGGCAATATCTTCAAAAGAGAAAATTCCATTTCGTAAAAGCGCAAAAATGAAAACAAAAGAAGAATAAAAATGAAATTAGATAGGAAATCAATCTGCTGTACATCAGCAAACGTTAAGGCAAACTTTGTTGTTCATAATTTGTATTATCACTACGCGAGAGATGACTTGGGGGCCCTATGTGCTACCGTGAGAGAATTTATATATCAGTCTCTAATTGACAGTGGGTACTATTAACTTTCCCAGATGTCACCGCTTGCGAGTCATTAGCGTAGCAACTATTATCGCCATCAATTCCTATTAACCTGGACAATTATCAGCCCAGCAATACAGCACGAGGTCACCCATCCAAGTCTTGACCGGGTTCAAAATCGCTTAACTTCGGTGATTTGACGAGAACCGGTGTGTCCAACGTGATCTGCCGTATCAGGGAACCTTCAACAGTCATAGTGAAACATACAGCCAAGGGTTCCTGATGGGCATGACAGTGTACTCGCTGAGCCATCAATAAATAATAAAAAAAAAATTATAATTCAAATTTTCATCAGAATTCGGTCAGCTCAGAACTTGCTGGTAACAATGCCCTAATGCACGTTCATGCCAAAAATCAAGGTTCTAATGTTAACGGTTCTCCTTATTTTGTCGACGAAAGGATTCGGATGGACTCACTCACTCACTCACTCACTCATTACCGGACAATTTGCAAATGGTAGCCTACTTCGTAGGAAAAATATCACTTTTGGATAGGTGGAGTGCATAATTCAGGTTTTAAGAATTTATTTCCTTAATGTTGCCACATTCCTCGTGCTAAATGGTACAATCTTGTGTATCTCGGAAACCAGTTCGCCGTTCAGTGTGAAACTTGGTATAGATCATCGATACATCAAGAAACCTTAAAGGAATGACCAAACCAGTTCCCTGATTGGGTGGGAACCTTGGCGGCCATCTTTAATTTATGCAAAACCGTCACAGCTTTATCGTTACCAAGATATCTTTAGAACGACTTAGCCCAGGCACACCAAACTTGCCGTGCACATCCATATGCGCGTGACCCAGAACCCTATTGAATCTGGACCCGATTGGGTAGAAACTTTGGCGGCCATCTTCAATTTATGCGAAACCTTTAATCTTGTGCATCTCGGAAACTATTCCGCTGTTCAGTCTGAAACTTGCTACAGATCATCGATACATCAAGAAACGTTAATGGAATGACCAAACCAGTTCTCTGATTTATGTAAAATCATTAATGATCTCTATCTCTGATACCGTTGAAGTGCTCGATGTAAAACTTGATATATATCATCGATGCATGAAGAGACTTACGATGAATGACTGAACTGGTTTCCCTGATTTGGTGACAATCTTGGCGGCCATCTTTAATTTATGCAAAATCTTTAATATATATCTCTGATACCATTTAAGTGTTCTATACGAAACTTGGTATACAGCATGTATCAAGAAACTTGGAATGAATAACCACATCAGTTCCTCTGAGTGGTGAGAAGGATAGGCGGCCATATTTAATTGATGCAAAATCATTAATGATCTCTGTCTCTGATACCGTTGAAGTGCTCGATGTAAAATTTGGTATTCATCTTCGATGCATCAAGAGACTTAAGATGAATGACAGAACGGGATTTTCTGATTGGGCTGAAATCTTGGCGACCATTTTTAATTGATGCAAACTCATGAATCTAATACCATTTTATTGCTTCATATGAAGCTATAAATCATCGATACACCAAGAAGCTTACAATTAATGACGACCAGTTTCTCTGATTAGGTGGAAAATTTGATTGCCATATTTAATTTATGCAAAATCTATACCTCTGGTACTGTTCAAGTGTTTGATGCAAGACTTTGTAGATATCATCAATACATCAAGAGAGTAAAACTGAATGACAGAACCTGTTTTTTCTGATTGGAGGGAAACTTTGTAAATTTTTAATTTATGTAAAATCCTTGATGATCTATATATCCTTTGATACTGTTCAAGTGTTCAGTATGATGCTTGGTATACATCATCGATACATCAAGAGACAGGTTATGACTGCCGGTTTCTCTGATTAGACGGAAACCTTCGGGGCCATTTCTGATTGCAAAATTTTGATAATCTGTATATTTGTCACTTCACTGCTTGGTGTTCCTGACGTGTTCAAAATAGTACGGTTCGAATTGAATACATTATAAATGGCTGGCGCCCAGAGCCGATGGGTTTAAAGATGCGCAGCTTCGTATTAATTCTTCATTTTGGAGTCAGTTATTCCCAGTTATATATAACCTGAAATAAATTTCCGTATAATATAGCTGTTGCTGCGGAGATAAATGCTAGTGAGTGTGCAACATTGCTTTTGAGCCTAGAATTAGTATTAATAGATAATCAAAATATCCGGTCTTTTGTATTGCAGGTTTTGGACACGGTGGAACAGAGAGTCATAAATATTGAGGATGGTTTGGGCCACGGTGGAACAGACAGCCATATATATTGAGGATGGTTTGGGCCACGATGGAACAGACAGCCATAAATATTGAGGATGGTTTGGGCCACGGTGGAACAGACAGCCATAAATATTGAGGATTAATTTACCTATGACTGACATTTTAGAATGGTGGATAGATACTTGCATTGTCTCTAATTATTATGTCATTGTCGAAGAACAGGAAATAGGGAACAAAATCATCAGATTTACATGAGTTTTGCAGTCTAATGTTTCCATGTACAGTCAGATGTGTAGACATATAATTCTCGGTTCTAACTTTTTTCTCTGATTACATACATCTCTTTGGATCTGTTCGGTGTAGCCTGTCTTCTCTCCATTCACTGCTATTTAACTACTAATTTCTAACCATGGCCAACGTTTTAAAAGTCAACTGAAGCAAAAAAAGACAATGGTAATTGTAACAATATACGTTAATGTAGTTAAAATGTCCCGTCTTGTGCTGTTAGTTTTATATCGTTTTTAGTTTACTAGTGGATCTGCTGTATTTTGAACAACATATATGTATTTTGAATCTTTATCTACCGTTTATGAATAAACAATTCCAAACCCGGACAATAGTTTTTATAATCCACCAAAATGCTATCTGTTCAGTATCTGTGGCATATACTGTAAAACAATTTATTTTATTGCACGCTGTGGCTGACTGATTTACCACGCTTCAATTCACTGCTGTCGACGTGCCGTGCTCTGAGGAGATTGCCGATACTTACGTTGAACCCTTCGGAGAAGATTCGATATAACTGCAACATTCGACATAATTGTGCAATATGCAACGTGATTAACATTGTTGACGAACGCTCTTCCTAATAATGTTACATAATCCTTCAAAATACCACCGTTTCTTGCAGAGAAAATCACATTCGAAAAAGGTATATTTAGTTTGAATTCCTATCGCTTTTTCAAGTGTAATTTTCCTTTGACGGAGCTCTGTAGAAGCCCTTAACATCGCATCGACCCTTAACATCACAATGCGCTATCAAGAGTGACATCTCGACACAATATGGCAATGTCTGCGCAAAGGTTCGAGTGCGTTTGAGATCGAAGTTTGAGGAATACTTATGATTTCTAATCTAGACTTCAGTTTCATCGAGAAGCCTATGCCAATCGATTTATACTCGACATACAGCAGTTGCAGGGGTGCGTCCCGCCTAGCAACACCCAAATCAATATTGAGTTAAAATATCCCCCGTAAAATGCTCCCTCGGTCCAACCCGAATTCTATGTACCGTATGTCTTGTCTCGTAAAAGCCCAACCGTCATCTGACGATCAGTCCATGCTCTCGCTCGGACTCCTCTCTTCGGGTCAACTCGGATTGGGGCGATCCTGATTGGCTAGCTATTCGGAGGTCGTGAGATCTCCTGGCATCCGGCCCGTTGCGATATTCCAAGGATTTAAACGCCCCAGGATATAGCTATCTCTGCAACACCTCTCCCAGTTTTCTTTTAGGCGAAGATAATAACATCGCCCTGCAAGAACCCTCCTATACCAGGCAAACGCCGTTCCAGAGTGGCAAACAATTGCTTAAATACGAGACCAAAAGTGAATTCTCCATATTATATTACATGTATCAGAATCTGTAACATTGTACAAAAGTACACCGCTCCCTAATTTATCCAATTTCAATAAGATGGTACCCATCCCTATAGTCCAGCCTCATTGGCAGAGGCATTAACTATTGTTTATAACTATATCCAAACCAAATCTCTTACTTTAATAGTCAGCCTAACTGGGACTGATCACTTTAATTTAAAAAATATATATAATCCGCAGGTCAGCATACAGATAACATGTCCGCAATAAAATACCAGCGGCCAACAATTCCCAGTGGAGTGGGAGCATACAGGGACGAAAGTAGTATACAAAATGGATTTAAAGTCGTATTTGGACGAGTGCGCAGGTGTTTTTGCGAAGGTATGACGTCACTTCCGGTCTGCGTGAATCGGGCGTGACCTGGGTATGTCTGACTATGGAATGATAGGAATGCATGTACTGACTTGTATCTGGGTTTTTTCCATCACGGGAGGTCATGTGATCACTATAGTTCAAGGTCATTGAATGATAGGAATGCATGTACTGACCTGTTCATACATCCGGGTACATCCGGGACCTTGTACATGTAGTGTATTCATCCGGGACCTTTTTCCATCCGGGTTTCCCAGTGGGTTGTTACAGCCGGGCATTTATGGCAGAATCCGGGCCCTTGTCTGTTTATCCTTACAGCCTGGTATTTATGGTTGACCTATATCCGGGTCCTCGGGGTTATTTGTGTATGATTGAATAATAGTAATGCCTGTAGTGAGCTGTATGTGGGGTTATTCCATTCATCCTTTTACAGCCAGTGACTTACATACGGGTCCTTGTACAGCCGGGGACTTACATCCGGGACCATACGGGTTCTTGTACATCCGGGTACTTCTATGTAGATGTATAATAGTTGGCATTTTCATGGGATTGCTTCATTCATTGGCCTGCCTACCTGGCCTGACCAGTCTGAAAACCTACCTGACCAGCCTGAGCCTACCTGAGGAGCTATCTGTCCAGCCTGCCTACCTGACGAGAGGAGCTAATACCAGTGGAGACTGAAGACCTGTCTGGACAGCACCTACCTGAGCCAACAGCCATGGACTCATCTCACCGAGCTAAGCTTCTGCAGCACCGTGTCCAGATCATTGATGAGATGATGAATGTGGCCGAACTATGTAATCTGCTTCTGGTGGGAAACATAATCACTAAATACATGGAAGAAGAAATCATGGCGCAGAACACCAATACGGCACGAAACATAGCCCTCATCGACACTCTACCGCGCCGAGGTCCTTTAGCATTTCAGGCCTTCCTGGAGGCACTGAGAGAGACGGGGGAATGAAGGAATAGCGTCTCTACTTCAATCCGAGGAACACACCTTAGTCATAGACATCCCCGAAGAGAGTACAGCTATCAAACGTGCCCAGCAAGAGTTCGGTCCACCTGCCAAACGTGCCCGTCCCCAACTAACACCTTTAAAAATGCCTCAACAAGTGCCTCAGCAAGCGGAGGAAGAGGTGCTACTCCCTATGTCTGTGCAGCAGGTGAATGACATCATCCAGCCGACCTACCAGGCACTTGGAAGCTCACTCCCTATTTAACTGTAACCATGAAAGATGAGCAAGTGCAAACTACCTAAGCATATCGCCTTGACGTTTGAGACATGGACAAGAGTACAGCGAATTTATTATGCCATCGATGCGGTCATTGAGGAACAGGGGAGCGACCGAGCGAAATTTTATGTGGGAGACGACGTGTTCCTCACCCGTTCTATGTTCAGCAACATTCTGCTGGTGCATATTCGTAAATGAAAGTTGAAGAAAGATACGCGTATTCCCTTACCTCAGGGAGTGACTCTGCAAATACCTGCGTGGCGTAAACTTCAAGGTCTGACAGCCGAAATTCAAGAAATCTTGTCTGACCAGTTGTCTGAGTATATCTATACAAAGTACATCGAAACCTTCCTGTGTCATCTTAGACCTCGCATTCTACACTTGCGTATCGAACAATGTGCAGGCTGTCAGAACAACGGTCCGTTAAACATGCATACGTGTCTGGACATCATGACACCGTCAGACGCGCTGAGGACTGAGGCGCTACACGACATCAACGAGACGGAAATCGCGGAGGCATTGGAAGCTTCCTGTCCACCGAGAATTCCACGTGAGCAGATTGCTGCCTTCATATACGTGCACCAGGGGAAGAAAGATATGGAAGACTTCAAACAAGTCTTGTTGGCTAAATATTGAACATTCAGACATTACCTTATTCCTACATTCTATGTTCATTCTATGCTCATTCTATGTTCATTCTATGTTCATTCTACCGTCATGGTGACACCGTATATCTCTATTAGAAAATTTAACACGAAGAGCCTACCGTGGTGAAAACCTTATGTTCATTCTACTGTGTTGTTAATAAATATTAGAAATTCATCCTATGTGTGTCAGTGTTCACTCTATGCAGGGGGAAGGTGTGGGAGCTCATGTTTAGTTGGAAAGCTCCTCTTTCGGGAGTATTGGTTGGCCCTGATAAGGGGCGCTAGGAAGTACAGAGGGTTGGCCATCAGGCCGTGAGTTCACGGTCGAAAGATTTGTTTGACTCTACATACGTTTCCCCGACACACAGGGCACCGTAAAGCAACATGATAGTCTCCTTTGTCTGGGCAGTGGCAGCACTCCGCATTGGTTAAGAAGCTTAGAAGACATGGACCACATAGGGCTAGGTGTCCACACGGGGGAAAAAGCGTACGCCGTCTCATCGTCGTGGCAGATGGTGCATGTGGATTTCCTTATCTCTTTATCCAATCGTCCTTGCAGTACACCCTTCTCCTTTTCCACTTCTTGAAGTTGTTGTCTTAGCCGCGCCAACCGGGTGACCTCGGGTGGTGGTGTTATTGTGACATCCCTTGTGGTAGCCGTCGTTGTGGGAGACGAGGCTGTAGTTGCTGGTGGACCCATGCCGCGAGTGTTTAACCACCCCATTTGTGGAGGACGTGACGCCTGTATATCTTCTTCTTCTACTTCTCGCTCCCTCAATTCTCCTGCAGTCTCCCGAGTGAGCACCCGAGTGAGCGTGGTCATTAGTCTAGGATTGTGTTGTCCATGCGCCCTGGCTCGGTCTCTCACAGCTTCAGCATTCTCCCTCAAAGCTTGATCGCTTAGCTCTCTCAAAGCTTCGTCAGTCTCTTCCGAGTTGAACGTGTTGAACGCGTTGAAGAGTGCACGTCTAGCATCAGCCATGATGTGATTGAAATGAATGTGTGTAGCAGACGAGAGCGAGCCCGCTTTTTATACTCTACCGTAGAGGACCCGGATGCGTGCGCGCGGACGTCGGCGAGATTTCTGTCTGAACGTCGTCTCGGCCAAAAAGACAAAATTCACAGGGCTAACGGCTGCATAAATATATATTTTTTTATCATTTTCCCTGTTTCAAAGGCCGAATTTCACCTGCATGGATGTGTCAAAAGTACGATAAATTTGGAATAAACTGGCTTACGTCTCTAA
The DNA here is from genome assembly GCA_036873755.1 of Hanleya hanleyi. Classification (NCBI taxonomy): domain Eukaryota; kingdom Metazoa; phylum Mollusca; class Polyplacophora; order Lepidopleurida; family Hanleyidae; genus Hanleya; species Hanleya hanleyi. The sequence continues at coordinate 68,501 of JAVTVY010029747.1, read as the reverse complement.
AAACATTGTAGGTTTCTCCCTTACAACGTTATAATGTCATCCTCAAAAATTCGGGAGGTTAATAGATGGAAAAATGTGATTTTTTTGCTTCCAATCCCTCTAGTGTGAAAACAGCCATTGACACCCATAGCTGTACATACATTCGGTCCCGTACTCTAATACCTGGGATTTTTCCATCACGGGGAGATCACGTGATCACTATAGTTCAAGGTCATTTGATTGACGGGAATGCATGTACTGACCTGTTCATTCATCCGGGGAATTGTTTACATCCGGCACCATCCGGGACCTTGTATCGATAAGTGAAAGCTATAAGGATGAATAATATGAGAGTAGTACAGCATTCTTCTTGGGATCTGTACAAAAACCCCAGCGAACAAACAAATTACGGGCAAAAGCCCCAGTGGGCAAATGCCCCATCCGGCGTTGAGTTTCAGGCCAGGGCTATAAGACCACAACTTTACAAATTTGTGGATACCTACTCCATGTAAGAGAATACGAGAATTCTCTGTGATATTGTATTCAGTGGATCTTCGTGACTGCTGGAGGTCTCCCGTTGTGGAATCATCCATGTATATGATTTTTTCTAAAGACGACGTTTTCATTGAATCATGTACATGTAACAGCTATGGTTGGAAATATTATGAGGACCATTCGCCCTTTTAAGACGACAGCGTTAAAACGACCCATACGGAGGACTATTCTCCTACCAGGGCGACAGTCTGGAAAACAACACTTCATAACATATGTATATTTTCTACAGCGACACTCTAAAAACGACACATTCATTGAACTGTGTAACAGCGATGGTTGGAAATATTTATCAGGTATATTCTCACTTCTAAGACTACTGTGTTAAAACGACACATATGGGGGAGCAGGACTATTCTCCTGCCAGGGCGACAGTCTGGAAAACGACACTTCATAAGGTATGTATATTTTCTACAGCGACACAATAAAAATTTTCATTGAATTATGTATTGTAAGCATGGTTGAAAATATTACCAGGGGCATTGTTACTTGTAAGACGACAGTGTAAAACGACACATGTGAAGGACTAGGGCTATTGTACTCCCAGGGCGACAGTCTGAAAACGAGTTGTGTACACTTTCATCAGCGACACTCTAAAAACGACACCTTCATTGAATCATATGACAGCGACTTTACGGACGGACTTTACCTCTACAATAGGGGCCTGATTCGAACATCTGCATCTATACCGGAAAATGCCTGTATGGGGTATGGGGGTGGTGGGGAGATTTTACTATGGGTTGTGGGGTCTTGTTTTCTTCGTCTCGCCACGTAAAACACAATGAGAAGGGTCTAGCAGCTAAGCGGTGAAATTTTTCGAAAAGTTCACGGAGGTCTGTATATAGGCCCATAGGCCCATAATGGCTCAGTGGATAGGTCCATACTGGGCAATTCACACATGTTCTTTGCGGTATGGGTTGCTTGGTCTTGTTTTTCTCGTCTCACCACGTAGAACACGATGGGAGGGTTCTCAAAGTTAAGCGGTGAGAATTTTTGACAACTTCACGGAGGTCTGTATGTAGGCCAATATGCCCATACTGGCTCCGTGAATAGGTCCATACTGGGCAATTCACACATGTTCACTGCGGTATGGGTTGTTTGGTCTTGGTTTTTCGTCTCATCACGTAGAACACGATGGTTGGGGTCCCGAAGCTAAGCGGTGGTCTGGATAGGCCCATAGGCCTACTGGCTCTGTGGATAGGCTCACACTGGGTGGACGTTTTGGGGTCTAGGTGAGCCCCTAGTGGTCCCATGATGTCGTAGGAGATTTTATTTTGAAGCTCTCGTGGAGGAGCATCCGACTGTATCTTCCGTTTTCAATATTCTGTGCAATATTTTGGGTGTAGTAAGTAAAGGGGTCATTTTGGGGGTGCGTGGGGGTGTGTTTGGGGTAAAGAGGGACCATACTTGGTCCGAATGCGTCTTGTGGGGTGTCATTTTATAGCTCTCGGGATGTAGACCCCGATTTGAGGGATGTCCACAGCATCTGTGACGTCATCGGTGACAACATCAGTACGAGTAGTACTATTATTATTCCATATCTTTGCTCTATTATACCATATCTGTCCTGCATTATACCAAATCCGTGCTGTATTTTATCATATCTGTCCTGTATTGTACCATATATGTCATGTATTATACAATATATGTTCTGTATTATACAATATTTGCCTTCTATCATACCTTATCTGTGCTGTATTATACCATATCTATCCTCAATTATACCATATATGTGCTGTAATATAAAATATCTGTCCTGCGTTATACAATATCTTTCCTGTATTATACCAAATGTGTCCTGTATTGTACCATATTTGTCCTGTATGTTGTCACACAATATATGTTCTGTATTATACAAAATCTGTGCTGTATTATACAGTATCTGTCCTGTATTATATCAAATCTGTGCTGTATTATACCATATCTGTCCTGTATTGTACCATATATGACCTGTATTATACAATATGTGTTCTGTATTATATAATCGGATAGCGGTTGTCTTGAATAACAACAAGTTCATCAATGTTCATATAGTTTATTATCCACAATGTTACATCATACCCAGGCTGGGGCAGCCGCTCTGGATATGTTTATTATGTTCACAGAAAAAGCAAGTTGAAATATCAAACACCATGTTTTGTTATTTAACGCACCGTCACATTACGTACAAGTGTTTACAGAGCTCAACTCAACGATTGCTCGTTAGATGTATTCTCGGCTGCTCTTGTCCAATCAGAAGTAGCCATTTGGGAAAGTTCCATCTTCGACCAGAATCCGTTTGTTCTAATCGTCGTCAGGCAGGCCAGGATACCGTTGAGGCAACATGTCCTCAAATAGTTGTTTGCGCATTCTGAGTATCTATCAGCGCATGGGTGAATACATTCATCCGATGAGGTGGTCGGTCAGCTTGGTAACGAAAAACGTGACATTGGTCACCCTCTCTACGACCCATTGGGTGTTGGGGCGTTGTTGTTGTGCCCATTCCAAGACATCCAATGGGTCCACTTGGTCCAGCATCGTCTCTAGCGACGCCCGGTTAATGATGGTGAAAGGATGGTCGTACACTTGGTTGTTGGCACTGGAATAGAAATAGCGCAGTTGATGCGTCATCTTATGGGGTAAGATGTACCCGAAAGCGAGATTTAATTTGAAGGCCGTAGATTGATCGTTGAAGATGGCTTCCACGTAGCTGCGTAGACGGGCGAGGTCGGTCAGTTGGAAATTGTAGATGTCTAGTAGCGGGCGATGACGATGGAAACAGTACCGGATCATGGGCCAATGGCGCCGATAGATGTCACTCACTGGATGGTCTTCGTGTAACAGGTGGTGGTGGCGGTGGTGGTGGTGGTGTGTCTGTACATATAGGAATGAACACGTGTCCCACATCAGTCCATATGCGAAAAACCCGGTTGTAAGATGAGGACCCGGATGTAAAACCACAGTACCCGGATGGAAGACGGAGGAACGACGGGAAAACCCACTGGGAAACCCGGATGTTGACAAGGTCCCGGATGTAAAATCCACTGCCCACACATTCACACACACACGCGCGCGCAATGCGGCTCAGTCGTACACCAATACAGCTCGGCCCTTGACATGGGGGTACTTGAACTGAGTGTGCTAAAAATAGATCACCAGCTAGCGTGCTATAAAAGGGAAGCGGCCTGGCCGTTTCATCAGACACTCTGTCAACCACCAAGATGTTAACTTGTACTACGTGCTCGAAATCATTCACTCGTCTGCACGACTTGCGCCGCCATGAGGCTACCAAGCACGACGGAACAGACCGGTATAGCTGTACGAGGTGTGGGAAACTATTTAATCGCCTGGACAGTCTACGGTGTCACGAACGGACAGTGCATGGGGCACCCAAGCATCTATGCGAGGAATGTGGTCGGCTTTTCAAACTGACCAATCAGTTGCTGCGACACCAACGCAAACGACACCCTGTTCCGCAGCAACGTTTGCAGGTAGAGGAGCCCGTAGGCACCAGTATCGAGACAGCGGGGACTCTCACCCATCGCACGAGGGCCGATGATGATGATGTAACATTGAGCATAATAAACTATATGAACATTGCTGAACTTGTTGCTATTCACAACAACCGCTATGCGATTGTATAATACAGAATATATATTGTATAGTACAGGACATATATGGAACAATACAGGGCAGATATGGTATAATACAGCACAGATTTGGTATAATACAGGACAGATACTGAATAATACAGCACAGATTTGGTATAACACAGAACATATATTGTATAATACAGGACAAATATGGTACACTACAGGACAGATTTGGTATAATACAGGACAGATATTGTATAACACAGGACAGATATTGTATAATACAGCACAGATATGGTATAACTGAGGACAGATATGGTTTAATACAGCACAGATAAGGTATAACAGAGGGCAAGTATTGTATAATACAGAACATAAATTGTATAATATAGGACAAATATGATACAATACAGGACAGATATCGTATAATACAGCACAGATTTGGTATAATACAGGACAGATACTGTATAACACAGCACAGATTTGGTATAATACAGAACAGATATGGTATAATACAGAACAAATATGGTACAATACAGGACAGATTTGATATAATACAGGACAGATATTGTATAACACAGGACAGATATGGTATAATACAGCACAGATATGGTATAATTCAGGACAGATATGGTATAATACAGCGCAGGTTTGATATAATGCAGGACAGGTAAGGTATAATACAGCAAAGATATGGTATAATGCATGACAGATATGGTATAATAGAGGACGAATATTGTATAATACAGGAGAGATATGGTATAATACAGGACATATATGGTACAATACAGGACAGATACTGTATAATACAGCAAAGATTTGGTATAATACAGAACATATACTGTATAATACTGGACAGATATTGTATAATACTGGACAGATATTGTATAATACAGCACAGATATGGTATAACATAGGACAGATATTGTATAATACAGCACTGATATGGTATAATTCCAGACAGATATGGCATAATACAGCACAGATTTGGTATAATGCAGGACAGGTACGGTACAATACAGCAAAGATATGGTCTAATGCATGACAGATATGGTATAATAGAGGACAAATATTGTATAATACAGAACATATATTGTATAGTCCAGAACATATATGGTACAATACAGGACATATGGTATAATACAGCACAGATGTCTTATAATACAGCACAAATTTGGTATAATACTGGACAGATATTGTATAATACAAGACATATATTGTATAATACAGCACAGATTTGGTATAATACAGAACATATATTGTATAATACTGGACAGATATTGTATGTATGACATATGGTATACAGTATGACATATGGTATAATACAGGACAGATACTGTATAATACAGCACAGATTTGGTATAATACAGAACAGATATGGTATAATACAGAACAAATATATTGTTTAATACAAGACATATATTGTATAATACAGCACAGATTTGGTATAATACAGAACATATATTGTATAATACTGGACAGATATTGTATAATACAGCACAGATATGACATAATAGAGGGCAAATATTGTAAAATACAGAACATATTGTATAATACAGGACATATATGATGCAATACAGGACAGATATGGTATAATACAGCACAGATTTGGTATAATACAGCACAGATATGGTATAATAGAGGGAAAATATTGTATAATACAGAACATATATTGTATAATACAGGACATATATGGTACAATACAGGACAGATATGGTATAATACAGCACAGATTTGGTATAATACAGGACAGATATTGTATAATACAGCACAGATTTGGTATAATACAGAACAGATATGGTATAATAGAGGGCAAATATGGTACAATACAGGACAGATATTGTATTATACGGACAGGTATTCTATAATATTTCTATCCAATGTTTGTGTCAATTACCTTGAATACTGCTCCATATCAGCGTCAGACCGATATTGAACGGCAACAACAATATCGTTCTTAGTGTTAATATAATCATTGGTATCAAAATAAGAATATAAATACTGACAAGTTACTTGTAATTTCTTACAACTAAGAATCAATCAACAATAGGCACATAATACATGTACAGGGATATGCAAAGAATACATGGACATGCGCAGAGTAAATGTACATGGACATGCACAAAGCACATGTACATGTACTTTCTCTACTACTCGTACTGATGATGTCACCGATGACGCCATCCCTCAAATCGGGGTATACATGCCGAGAGCTATCAAATGACACCATACACGACGCATTCGGACCAAGTATGGTCCCTCTCTACCCCAAACACACCTCACGCACCCCCAAAATGACCACTTTACTTACTACACCCAACTGCACATGCGCAGATTGACGCGACTTGCAATAAAAAACATGCCATTCTGACTCTACCCCACAAAAGCTTCACTTTGATACCTCCCGCGACCCATTTGGGCCAATAGCGGTCCATTTCCACCCCAAACACACCCCCACGCAACCCAAAATGCCTGCTTGCTATTCTACGGTCAGACTGCGCATGCGCAGAATATTGAAAACGAGCGATACGTTAGTCCAGTCGGATCCTCCTCCACGAGAGCTCCACTCAATTACAAGCGTCTAGTCCGTCATTCATAATCCAGCCGTCGTCCATTAGAGAATATCCGCGTCCATAATCCAAAGACCTATTCCATTTCCATATAACAGCATTAGCACCAAATTCAAAAAGACAAAAGTATACATAAACATAGGCTTGTTTCCTGCAAGAGAGAAGCGGTCAACGGTTTTCAATGATGCCGGCAAGACATCATGATGTTCCAAAATATCAAATCCGTATCGCTGATCAGTATTCTTAATCCATAATATTCGTTATAGAGTCGTTCACCCAGTATGGACCTATCCACTGAGCCAGTAGGCCTATGGGCCTATCCAGACCTCCGTGAACTTTTCGAAAAATGTCACCGCTTAGCTTCGGGACCCCACCCATCGTGTTCTACGTGGTGAGACGAGAAAAACAAGACCAAACAGCCCATACTGCAATGAACATGTGTCAATTGTCCAGTATGGACCTACCCACTGAGTCAGTATGGGCCTATGAGCCTATATACAGACCTCCGTGAACTTTTCAAAAAAATTCACCGCTTAACTTCGAGACCCCTCCCATCGTGTTCTACGTGGTGAAAGGAGAAAAACAAGACCAAACATCCCATACCGCAATGAACATGTGTGAATTGCCCAGTATGGACCTATCCACTGAGCCAGTAGGCCTATGGGCCTATCCAGACCTCCGTGAACTTTTCGAAAAATGTCACCGCTTAACTTCGGGACCCCGCCCATTGTGTTCTACGTGGTGAGACGAGAAAAACAAGACCAAACAACCCATACCGCAATGAACAACTGTGAATTGCCCAGTATGGACCTATCCACTGAGCCAGTAGGCCTATGGGCCTATCCAGACCTCCGTGAACTTTTCGAAAAATTTCACCGCTTAGCTCCTTGACTCTTCCCATTGTGTTTTGGCGAGACGAAGAAAACAAGACCCCACAACCCATAGTAAACTCAAAAAAAAAATGACCACCCACATACCCCATAGAGGCATTTTCCCGTATAGATGCAAATGTTCGAACCAGGCCCCTATTCTAGAGGTAAAGTCCGTTTTCCGCATTTTATATTTTCGGGGACAAATCCTCAATTTACATGCACTCACCCATGACTTGATAGGCAGGCCCCCATAAGCCGGGCAACCCTACCTGGTTGATAGGGTTTTCCCCTATTGTAGGGGTAAAGTCCGTGTTCCGCTTTTTATATTTTCGGAAAATAATCCTCATTTTACATGCACCCACCCATGCACTGGATTTTATGTACCTTCGTCCCTAACACTACTTTGACAATCGACTTCACGTACATTCCACCTTAACACCGCTTTTACTCTCGACTTCACATACATTCCTCCGTAAGACCGCTTTGACTCTCGACTTCAGGTACCTTCCTGCCTAACACTGCTTTGACACTCTCTCTACCTCACATAAATTCCTCCCTAACAGCGCTTTGACACTCAACTTACTTTCCTCCCTAACACCGCTTTGACAATCAACTTCAAGCACATTATTCTACCACTCCGCTTCAACATTTCACCTGAGGTACACCTTTGTGAAGAAATTATTTGAGTTTGATAGGTGAAACGAACCTGAACCCGATAGTTATGAGACATACCTAACCCTAAGTCCTATCCCAATTTGACACTGGACCACGTATATTCCTCCCTAACACTGCTTTGACACTGAGCTTCAATCACATCATTCTCCAACTTCGCTTTGACATTTCATCTGAGGTACACGTTGGTGCAGAAATTATTTCGTTTTGATAGCTAACCTGAACCTGATAGTTACGAAACATACTAACCTTAAGTGCTATCCCGATTCCTCCCTTACACCGCTTTGACACTCTACCTAACGTACATTCCTCCCTAACACCGCTTTGACACTCTACCTCACGTATGTTTCTCCCTAATATCGCTTTGACACTCCATTTGAAGTACATTACTGCCTAACACTGATTTGATACTCGACTTCACGAATCTTCCTCAGTAATACCGCTTTTACACTCTACCTCACGTACATTCCTCCCTAACACCGCTTTGACACTCTACCTCACGTATGTTCTTCCCTAATACCGCTTTGACACTCCATTTGATGTACATTACTGCCTAACACCGATTTGATACTCGACTTCACGTATCTTCTTCCCTAATACCGCTTTGACACTTGACTTCACGTACCTTCCCCCCTAACACCGCTTTGACACTCGACTCCACGTACATTTCTCCCTAACACTGCTTTGACACTTGATTTCATAGACCTTCCTCCCTAACACTGCTTTGACACTCTACTTCACGTACATTCCTCTCTATCACCGCCTCGACTCTCGACTTCACGTACATTCCTCCTTAACACCGCTTCGACTCTCGACTTCATGTACATTCCTCCCTAACACCGCTTCGACTCTCGACTTTACGTACATTCCTCTTTAATACCGCTTTGTCTGTCGACCTCACGTACCTTCCTTCCTAACACCGCTTTGACACTGGACTTCAAGCACATCGTTCGCCAACTCCGCTTTGACATTTCACCTGTGGTATACTTTGGTGCAGAAATTATTTGATTTTGATATCTGAAATGAACCTGAATCTGATACTTACGAAACATAACTAACCCCAAGTCCTATCCCGATTCTTCCCTAACACCGCTTTGACATTACCTCACGTGTCTTCCTCCCGAACACTGCTTTGACACTCGGCTTGATGTACATTCCACCCTAACACGGCTTTGACTCTCGACTTCACGTAGCGTCCTCCCTAACACTGCTTTGACACTCATCATATAAATTCCTCCCTAACACCGCTTTTACTATCGACTTCAAGTGCATTCCTCCCTAACACCGCTTTGACTCTCGACTTCACGTAGCCTTCTCTCTAACACTACTTTGGCGCTCTCTCTACCTCATATAAATTCGTCCCTAACAGCGCTTTGACACTGAACTTCAAGCACATCATTCTACCACTCCACTTCATCATTTCACCTGAGGTACAGTTTTGTGGAGAAATTATTTGATTTTGATAGCTGAAACGAACCGGAACCGGATAGTTACGAAACATATATAACCCTGGGTCCTATCCCAATTTGACACTGGACTTGACTTACATTCCTCCTTAACACGGATTTGACACTGAACTTCAAACACATCATTCTTCAACACCGGTACTGTATATGTACTACAGGTACATTGGTGACTAACGCGACTCATTGCAGGACTGCTGGTATAATCGTCTGTAACGCCGCTTGAGGGCTACTATTAATTTACATTCCTCCTTTACTACCTTTTACAGTGGACTGCAGGTAGATTGATGCATAAGGACATTTGGATAGTGGAATTAACATTCTTTCTTAAACCCTCATTGTTCGATAACCTGCCTTTGATACTGGAATACATGTACGATGCTCCCTATCCCTGTTTAAAGACAACTATTGACAAACGTACCTTCCTAAACCTGCTCTCATCCTCGATGTGCTGGACGTTATTCCCGAACCCCGCTTAAGACACTGGAGTTGATGTATATTACTGTGTAACACCGCTTTCACAGTCGATTTGACAGTATGTCATATCATTTAGTGTGAATGTGGGTGCAATGTATCGTCATCTGGGAAATGAGAGAGTATCGCTGTTATATTCCATTTAATGTGAGAGTGTCCCTACACTGTGCCATCATGGAAACTATTGAGAAATAATGTCGTTTGTAAACTGTCGCATTATAAAACATACATATCTGATGAAGTGTCGTTTATAGACTGTCGCTTTATCAAATATACTTATCTGATGAAGTGTCGCTTTTAGACTGTCGCTTTAAAAAATATACTTCGCTTGTGTCGTTTTCAGACTGTCGTTTTGGTGCTAGTCCGCCATAGGTGTCCTTTTAGCACTGTCATATTAGATGTAAGAATGGCCCTGACAATATTTCTAAGCATGGCTCTTCTTAGATGATTCAGTGAAAGGGTCGTTTTAGAGTGTCGTTATAGAAAATCGTCCTGGCAGGAGAATAGTCCTGGTACCTCACATGTTTTGTTTTAACACTGTCGTCTTATGGAAGGGGGTAATGCCCCTGTCGAGAGAAACTATACATAATATACATATCTTTCAAAGTGTCGTTTTCACACTGTCGTTTTACAGGGAGGGGTAATGGCCCAGTCTCGTGCTCGCTTACATGAAGTATGGACCATAGATGGGGATATACTGGATTTTTGTGTCCGTCCATCCGAAATGGACGGGCAATAGCTTGAGAACCACTCGTCGGATTGTTCTCAAATTTGGTATGCATATATACCATGCCATGAAGTGTCGCTTGGAATTGCGTTTCATCCACGCACGACTACAGCTAGTGCCACCTGGTGGCAAAATCTGATATTCGTTTCCCAGCAATAACTTAACCGTTCATCAGATTCTTGTCAAATTTGATATGTATATACCACGCCATTAGCTGTCACTTGGGATTGCATTTCGCCCACTTGCGCTTACAGGTGCCGCCACCTAGCTGCAACATCCAAAATTTGTTTCCGGTCATTAACTTGAGAACCGTACAATGGATTCTTCTCAAATTTATTATGTTTTTGCAATGCCATGAGATGTCGCTTGGGATTGCGTTTCACCCACTTGCGCCGAACAGGTGGCGAGACATGGTGGTAAAATTTGTAATTTCTTTCTGGGCAATAACTTGAACCGCTCATCGGATTATTCTCAAAATTGGTATGCATATGCCATGATGACATTTCTCTGGGGATTGCATTTTGCCCACTTTCCCCCAACAGGTGGTGCCACCGGGTGGCAAAATCTGAAATTCATTTCCAGGCGATAACATGCTCGAGTAGTGCTTGTCTTTACAAATTTGGAATGTATATACATGTACCATGCCATGAGATGTCTCTTGGGATTGCGTTTTACCCACTTGTGTTTACACGTGGCGCCGGCCAACTGATGGAAAAATCTCAATTGGGTTTCCTGACAATAACTTGAGAACCACTTATCGGATTATCCTCAAATTTGGTATGCATATCAAATGCCATGAGATGTCGCGTTGGATTGCGTTTCGCACACTTGCACTAACAGATGATGCTACCCGGTGACAAAATCCGAAAATCATTTCCAGGCGATAACACGAGAACCGCTAATCCGATTCTTCTCAAATTTGATATATATATTTGGTTTCCGGGCAATAACTTGAGGACCCCTTTGTCACGTTGTGGTAGAGTACACAATGAATACAATTACTTGACGAAAATACATTTAATCAGCAGAGATATCCTATCAAATATTTACAGCAATGTAATATAAAGATCCCCCAAAATAAATGAAAACAAACAAATGCACAATACATTGGTTACGGTATTCAAGGTGAGTAATCAAATTGCAATCAGTTAATCCTAACCTGTTTCTCTTGAAACTCTTACTTTATATTAACTCACATTCACCTCAATTTAATTCAGCATTCGAGTTACCAATTGTCTGGTTAATCTTCTATCAAGTTCTTATTACCCGCACTGTTCAACTTGAAACGATATTGCCCAGTCAATACAAGTCAAGTCATAAAAAATGATATTCGATGACACACTGCATCTGAAAGTTTCTCCTGTGATTGTGGCACCTCACGCACCACCGTAGTTTCAGATGTTCCATTACAATTTCATTCAATCAGTTCCATCTGACGTAATCCATTACAGTGTAGTTCCAACACACCATTCCACGTAACTGTGACGTACTTCCACGTACCAGATGACGTATGTTTGACGGCTTCTCGTAATTCAAATGACGTGCGTATGACGTAATCATCAACAGCGGACGAATCAACACCAGTATGTAGTTCACAGCAACATAAACTGCCGCCCCACAAACAGAACCAGTTTTACGGTTTATATACTACTGCACTATTTTGGGGAAACATCACAACTTCATTTCAGCAGAGCACTCGTCAAATTTCAACCGTAATACGTTGTTTAATTTATTCAATTCCAGCTTTCACACTCGCCGGTTAGAATTCATGCTCATTTAGTCCAGCTAACACAGACACTGGTGAAATTAGATAGACTGATATGTTCAGTCCAGCCATCACATTTGCTGAAGTGATATAGCTCCACACACAGGAACACTTGGCCTACGGGTTTTGCACAAATACAATCAGCTTACTACTCTGTCAAAGGGCAACGATTTAAACAGTGGGCACCAACATTTTCCTTCCCTGCAATTGCTTCAATTTTGAAGCGATATGGTTGCAACACTAGCGCCCATTTCATAATTGGCTATTGGTAATCTTGGCTCTATCTAAGTATACGAGGGGCTGGTGGTCAGTTTCTAGGACAAATTCCTTACCATACAGGTAACGCTGAAACATTTGTATTGCCCAGACTAACCCCAAGCATTCCCTTTCAATGGTCGCATACGCTCTTTCACGCGGGAGTAACTTCCGGCTGGCGTACAACACAGGAAACTTCTCACCACTGTGTTCCTGGAGCAGCATAGCCCCCAATCCTGTATCAGACGCATCAGTTCTCAAGATGAAAGGCTTGGAGAAGTCTGGTAACCGAAGTATTGGGAAACTCGAGAGTTTCTGTTTCGCGGTCTCCATTGCTTTCCCACAAGACTCATTCCATTGAACTTTGTTTGGCATAGCATTTTTAGTAAGATCTGTTAATGGGACTGTGATTGCTGCAAAATTCGGAACGAATTTCCTGAAGTAACTCATTAACCCCACGAGAGACCTTACCTCTTTCTTTGTCTTAGGTTGAGCGACAGCCAGTATCTTCGAGACCTTACCATCTTCCGGTGCCAACTCACCTTTTCCAATCATGTGCCCAAGGTACTCCAGCTTTTCGAACCCTGTGTAACACATAGACGGCCTAGCAGTAATATGAGCGTCTCTGAGTCCTTTGAAGACTTTAGCCAATGTCTTCATATGTCCGTCCCATGTGTCAGAGGCAACCAAAATATCATCAATGAAGTTGAAGACATTTCCAAGGTCGTCGAGAAGTCGCCTCATCATACGGGAAAAGGTAGCAGGGACGTTAACGAGCCCGAAAGGCATAACCTTCCATTGGAAAAGTCCCATCTGCGTTTGCAACGCCGTCTTTTCCTTTGCATCTTCGGTCATCACAATCTGCCAATAGCACTTGCTTAGGTCGATTTTGGTCAAGTATTTGTAGCTTCCTTTTGCTACTTCAGCAAATATCTCTTCCACCTTGGGGACTGGGTCAGCGACTGGCACAGAAAACTGTTCAATTTACGGTAATCTGTGTTAAAACGATGGGAACCACCCTTTTTCTCTACCAAAACTATAGTTGAGGAGTATGGCGAATGGGACGGATCTATAACACCTAGCCGCAGCATAGCCTTGACTTCAGCATCAATCGTCTCTCTCATAGAGAATGGTACTGGACACATAGCCTGCTTGACTGGTTGTAGCTTAGCAAGCTGGATGTCATGTTCAACAAGATCCGTCATTCCTGGAAGATCTGTTAAGACATCTCTGAATGTTTTCACGAGATAGCCGACCTGTTCCGCCTTGTCCAGACTCAACTCGGAATTCACATTTACGTCTTCAAATGATTCACTGGGTTCCAAACTTCGAAGACGGATGTCTTTGTCGGGCTTCACTTCAGTGACGCCATCGTTCAAATCAATGACCGCAGCTCCAACAAAACATGGTACTTCCGGTTCTCCGACACTTGCAGCTCTCTCATCACACTGTAAGTATTTCTGTAGCATGTTAGAGTGGAACAGCCTTTTGTTTCTGTGCATCTGTAACCGGTAGTCGCAAACGCCAACACGGCCTATTACCTCGAACGGTCCCTTCCACTGCATGAGGATTTTATTTCGGTCAGTCGGGAGTAGAACAAGGACCTTGTCGCCAACGTCAAATTGTCTAGACTTGCTCTTCCGATTGAAATATTTCCGATACCTGCCACTGTTCCTCTCAAGTTCGTTTCTGGCTAACTGACACGTCTCTTCCAGTCAATTACGCAGATCCAGTACGTACTGTTAAGTTGATCCGACTTCAGGTGGGTCTACATCTTTGGTCCACAACTCCTTCAAGACAGTTATTGGTCCACGAACAGTTCTGCCATACAGAAGTTCGAATGGAGAAAAGCCCCGATTTTCCTGTGGTACCTCATGGTAAGCAAATAGAACAGCATAGGGCTAACTGCTGACGGTTAAATAGTGGCTGACCCCCAGTTATTAAAGGAGATATAGCCGAAAAACCGAGACGTCCAACACTTTTGTTACTAAACAAAAGTCGGGTAACAAAAGCGTTGGACTTCTCGGTTTTTCGAGGGTAGCTCTAAAACTAAGAGATGGTTAGAAAGTATCTAGTCATCGCCGAATAGCTCTCTCTTAGAGATACATAACCTGAAAGTTTCAGATCTCAGCGTTGGAAATTCTTGAAATTATGGTCGAAAAACCGGGTTAATCACGAATTTTGGCGTTTCTGGCGGTCAAAATTACATCGTCACCGATCGGTATATAAGTGTTTTGGAGGTCACTGATCACGAATCCGAATTGTCCTTGGCCTCGATCTTGACCTCCAAATCGAGTATCGAACATTTGGGTATGATTTTCACCTCGTCGGAAGGTCACAAGATACAGGCGGACGACCTTGACCTTTCGATGTGATGACCCCATGACCCCGTTGAAAAATGACCTCGACTTTGACCTCCGACCTCAGGTTAAGAAATACGACAGTGCCAGCGGAATGCACCTTCACAAATTTTTACTTGAGGTCGCACATTTAAGTCAATGTTCTAGGTCAACGCACAGGTCAAGGGTCATCACATATCAAAAGGTCAAGGTCATCCGCCTATATCTTGTGACCCTGCGACAAGGTGAAAGTCATACACAAATGTTCGATACTCTATTTTGAAGTCAAGATCGAGGTTAAGGTCAATTCTGATCGCGTATTCATGAAGTGACCGCGATAATAATTATATGCAAAGTTTCAAGTCAATCGGTGAAGGTCTAATTTTGACCTCCAAAAAACATCGGAAATAATTTTTAATTATGTTTATTTTTTAAGATCTTTTTTAATTTTTATTTTTTTGAGTTGGAATTTTGAACCCGTAAACGGGAAAAATAATTGGGTCACGTTTGGACAACGCTATCGTGAAGAAAACGCGCAAAGTCACAAAGTGAAAAGGAAGGCCTTGCGCTAGTTTGTGTTATGAAGCTTATCTCTAACGCATCCTTTTCACCCGGCGAATTGGGTCCCCCCTATGTAGCGGCTTTAGTGAACGTACTAAAAAATCAATAAAAATGTCTAAAATTAGTACTGAGCCCGCTGAATATGAACCAGAGTTTGGATTCGACCTAGACCTCGACCTTGACCAAGAAAAATGCATGGCTCCTTCTTATAAATAGCTGTGGTTAATGGACGAAATAAATGGGGGTTAAAGCAGTTTTCGAGCACCTGGCGTCCCCCGCACAAAGGCGCAGGCCCCCATGCCCCGGGATTGAGCAATTTCTCACGTCTTACGAGAGAAAACACCACAGACCTTTCTCAACCGCCTGCACCTTCCAGGGGCGGCGGTGGGCTTAGATAGCGCGTGGGATACATGCGAACCCATCCACAACCACATGCCCACCCCTAGAGAGAGAGAGAATTAAACTTTAACATCGCGTTCAGCAATATTTCAGATATATAGCGACGATCAAACAAAATTCTAAGTATTCAAGTTCATAACTTAGTAATCCAACACATTAAAACATACACACATTAAAACTTATACAACAAACCGATTTCTCTCAAATAACCTAAGATACAGTCTTCCTTCATCCGACTAAAAAGATCTTGTAAAGTAGCTGCTCGATAAAAAGAATCTCTTACAATCTTAAAATCTATACACTCGATAAGAATATGTTTCACTGTGAGATCTTCGTGGAATGGAATACACCTTGGTACTGGTTCTTTTTTTAGTATATGTTCGGGAGTTAATCTTGTATGGCTGATTCTACATCGAATGATCATGGCTTGATCGAAACGTTTTTGGCTGTTCAGATGAGTATAGCCTGCAGGTTTCTTGAACTCATGAAGTTTGTTATTATTCACAGCATTCCAAAAAGATTGAAACAACTTTCTCACATAAGTACAGATAGAGGGTCTGAAATCACTATATGGGATTCCAACATGATCAACCCATGGGTAAAGATGTAGTCCTGCATATGCGCTTTCTGTACTACTGCCCAACTGTGTATGCTCGTAACACTAGTCAACCACACCAGTCTTATTCTACACACTGAGAGCTTCAATACAATAACATGCAAGCCACATTTGCGACCACGAATGGTCAACATCGCCTCCAACTCCCCTTAGCTAAATAATATATAGCCCTCTACTAGAGGGCTATATATTATTTAGCTACCTCCCCTACGAATCTGCAAAATGTCCTTTTTCCCCTACTCCTCAAGTGCGTATGAGTGTATCACAGATTAAACACACCAGTCTTATTTTACACGAGTGTCAATAAAACAACATGCATGCCCGATTGGGACCCACATCTCCCCAAACACCCACATGTGCATGCCCTTTCTCTACTATTCCCCCAGTGTGCGTGTATCTATCACTGAACCTAAGAAGGTGAGGGCACCATACAAAACGAGTGCCCATTCACCCCACATACCCACCCCTATGGCTATTATATGGGGGTGTAATTAGGTGCACATCTGGCTGTATATGCGCTATGTCCTAGTAGAATATTGGACCGCTGTCAACTAGGGTCTGAGCTTGGCTGCAAACAGGGCCCAGACCATGACAAATCTCTGTCCAGAATTGATTTGACTGGATTCCCACAGATGGTAAACAACGGAAACAACAATTTGAAACAAAGCACGTGCCAATTTATTTTGAGGGTATGTATGTATGAGTACAATAACAGAGCATAAACCATGTACACGGTCATCCTTCACTTGTACATCTATTTACAAGAACTTTTCTATGTACATTGAACAGGTACATCGATCAACACAGGCTTTAATGAACAACAATAATTTACATAATATGGAACCAACATTAACATTTGAATGTCTGTTACACAAACAAAACCAACTAGTTTTTTGGAGAAGTAATAGCATTCTGCCTATTTATGAAGAGGTCTGTGGTACATATTAGGCAAGGAGTAAGAATAACCGGTCTAAACCGACCATCAGAATGGTCACAGTTTAGTGTCTGTTTAGATGGGCTTCTCATTCATACAGGTTCAAAATGATGAACAATGGGTATTCACATGTTTTATGCAAAATGACATACAATGTACTTTAATACTGAAGTTTATGAAAGAAGGCTTTTAACTCCGGCGGGCTGCAAAACCGAAACTTACATATACTCTGAGAATATGTTGATCAAAACAGAAACTTACATACACCCTTAGAATATTGTTGATTGAAACAGAAACGTATATACACTTAAAATATGGTTGACTGTTTCTGCTGCACAGGTGAATGATAATGTGAAACAAAAATGAAGTCAAACCAAAAGCATACAGAACCAAAATATTGGTGGAAGTGGTTTTAATTGGAACCAATCTGGTTTGCATGGAATCATTGTCGTTCCACCACTGATTTAGCAGCAGAAAGATTTATGAGATAGAGTGTAGGAGTGTAGTTTCATAACAAGAGGCCACCCATAAAGCTTGTACCCTGGTAGATAGAAGGTAAGTGCTCACATGTACCCTGGTAGCTAGAAGTTAAACGCTCACAAACAATTGTGATGTTACTCTATGTAAGCTGGGCAATTCCAGTTTTTGTAACCTCACATTTTCAAGAAAACCTTCACTTGTTAAGGATGTGACTTTTGTCCACTGGTGGTAAATCAAAGTAATTAACTTTCTGAATAATGTTTGTTGTTGCATTCATAATTGTGAAATATGAGCAAAAACAAAGAAAAAAAATATACATTCGTGTGCATTGTTTAGCTGTTCACACTGTTAAAGGACTGACCCATTTGATAACCCAGAAAACATAGGGAATTGCCATGTTTTTGCAGCATATTCATGAAAAAATCATATAAATATTATTTAACTTTTTCTTACATTCTAACCTTTTGAAAATAATCACAATGTCTATGAAAATTTATCAAATTGAATGGATGTTGCTGCGCAAAATTCTTAGAAGACTTTTAAAGTAATTCCCTATCTCTTAACCCAGGGAAGAGAAATAACCAACTGTGAAAAACAGATCAAACCAAATGGAAAATTGCCACCAAAGCCCAAAACCACCATCGGACTACCTTAAGAGGTTTCGTTACCTATCAAACGCAAAAAAAAGAAGATAAATCTCCCCTAAATAACAGTGTTATATTGAAGTACGACTTGAAACAAGAGCCTTATGGGCTTCAATATACATCCATGCATGCCTAACTGTAACCCTTCATAACATATTGTGGTAACTATAATTTGACCTCGATGAAATACGTCAAGGTCAGTCAACTTAAATGGGCATCTAATTAATCACCAGTTACATATTGACTGTAGTGTGAATTTGAAGAGCTGAGCCAGGTTCCCTCGAGATATTACAATAACTAGAATTTGAACTTGCTTTAAATGGTTTAGGCCAAGGTCAGTCAAATTGAAAAGCCCACATGTTCCTTCAATGTATCACAAATACTCAATTTGACCTAGAGAAAATAGGTCAAGGTTAGTCATCTTCACTGAGCTTCTGACCCATCACTAGTTGCATATGTTATTGGAATTTACAAAGCCTGGCTTTTATCCTTCAACAGATATTTTTGGTAACAAGCTAGACAGACAGACAGACGGACATATGAAGCAGACAATATCCTTGACCAAAACTGGCCGAGGGATAAAATTCAATAGGTTTCTTCTTCGTAATTCACATGTCTGAACTGGTACTTACAGCATAAACATAACAATTTTAAATGGTTTACTGATTTTTTGAACCATAGTGACCACCTGAACCTTGGACATGAACCCAAAATGAATAGGGTTCCTGTTTGATCTATGTGTAAGGTATACCCACAATTTGATACCAATCCATGGCCTGGAACTAGAGATATCACACAGACAAGCAAAAGTTAACAGACAGACAGATGGATGGATGGAAATTGCCATCGCAATTTATGATGGGTGTTTAAAAAGAGCTTATTCGAAAAATCAGATATCCGACCATGTATTTTTGTGTATAAATCATTTTCGTATGAATGAAAGAATCTAAGAAATAATACGGAATTCAATCGGCTTTTAGTGTTGAGTATAAAAGGTGCCCACAACATTCTACCTTACAAAAAACATTCACATGATGTACATACAATTTCTTTGCTTATATTTTTACCACATATATTACTGAATGAAATTAGCCACAAAACAATGGGTCCTTCACTATGCCTATTCTGGCAATAAAGATTCATGTAAGTACCAAAATCACATGTTAAAAGATAGGAGAAAAAACTCCAATCCAAAGTGTAGGGAGGCTGGAACTCAGGTGTTAATTAAGAAATAATTCCTTGTTTACTGTGGTAAAACACCTAGAATAGATCGAGCTGCAATAGGATGAGTCTAAGCTTGTTCACGAAGGCTGTATGCCATAGTGATCAAATGTGAAGACTCATTCTATTGCAGCGCGATCTATTCTAGGTGTTTTACCCCAGTAAACAAGGAGTGAGAGAGTGAATAGAATTTAACGTCGCTTTCAACAATATTTCTGCTATATCACGAGTGAGTGAGTGAGTGAATAGAATTTAACGTCGCTTTCAACAATATTTCAGCTATATCACGACGAACCAACTAAGCACCACCCAGCCCAGTTGTGTTCCTGCTACTTCAAAGAAGAAATCTTTGAAGCAGCATTGAACCAGACACCCTCCATCCACCCTATAAAACACTGAGGACAGCGCACAAGACACAGACAGGACGTTTACATGATGCAATAAAGACAAGTGATATTACAGTGCTAGACATCACATTATCAAGTTCCTCTTGCTTCTCAGTAAAATGCATTGAAAGAATTATTTCTATTCTACTATACTGAAAATGGCACAATGTGAGGATGTTTCGTGAAAAGAAAGATATTCTCGTGTATTTAAACTGGATTAACACCCCTATACCTGACAAAAAATGCTTCGACCCGCCAACTAATCGAAGCAAGCAACACCTGTAAGTCGCGTGCCTGAAATCGACATGGATGGGTGAGTCAACTGTATGGCAGCTATAGGGGCATGCTAAACGCCATTAACGATCAAAATGACATAAGCGTGACCCTTGGTTTTAGAATAAATGTGAAACTCCCCCTTCATCCAATGATTGGATTGTTTACCTATCATACGTTCGAAAAGGTTTAGTGACATCAACAACTTTGAATAAATATCCGCTGAAAAAAACTTTCTCCAATCTTAATTGGCTCAATGATGTACGGCAACAGGATGTACAAGAAGATACAGGCAGATGATAAATTTTGATATCCATTTCAATCCCCTCTGGGCGAGTTCAACTGGGCACACGAAGAAAATATGACGCCATATAACCCATGCCGAATCAGTAGCAACTAATGGAATTAGATGCCACCTGGGCTTTCTTCTTTATATGTAATAATGTTATTTGGTAAAACACATGGGGTGTGGTAGACTTTGAGTTTTCCATCAGATAGGTGGAATTTTAGCTGTTGATGCGATTTTTAGGTTCTTTATTCATGCTCAATCGAAATAAACGCTCATTGGTCTATAAATGTATGATTTGTTGGATATATCTGGCAACTTCCGGTGAAGGAAAGGTAATGAAACCCCAGAAGGGAAGGTTTAAAATTGCACGATAAAAAACACATACAGGTACCCAGCTGTAAATACATGTGTACACATAAATTAATCCATTTTAATTTAATATTGCATTCATGCCAGTGACATGTATATCCCACTAACAGCACTGAGGAAGCACTGAAGCTTGAAAAATATATGGATTAGACAGATCAGAATTACATGTATTTAAAGATGTAATCAGCCTCAAATCTGGGCTGAAATCAATGTCTCTCAAACTCAGCGAAAGTGACATATGTTAGAACAGGTACAAAATGAAACACATTTGACCACAAAAAACTAAACTTGTTTCTACCATTCACGAGAAAATAGAAGGAATTGATCTTTAAAAATAAACGGCATGGCATGCCGTTTTCATTTTTCCACGGCCGTGTCAACTAGCGTACATGTATACACGTATGGTGCATTCTACCAACGTATGCTGTGCGACATTACCGAACCGCAGGCACGAGCCATGACGTTATCCCATGGCTGCAGCTGTGCAGCATTCAAATTCGTGAGCGTCGCTACGTCACTCATACGTCACGCAGTGACGTCATTTTCCTCTCCGCGTACAACACACACTCAATGGCGAGACAGAAAAGCCGTCGAAGCGGGCAGAGTTACAAATTTCTCTGACAAGATATTCTTGCATTCGTTGTATATGACGATCCCACTATCATCAAATATAATACATATGATGCTTTGGTAATCTTCCCTGCTGAAAAAACGCACAGGGGAGAGTTTACAAAATCCATCCATTTTGAGGCTGATTACATCTTTAACAGAGGAAAAACAGACACCATGTTCAAAACATGTAAATCAAGGAGTCAAATCACACTGAATATGCTGGAACATGCCTCAAATGTTATTGTGGAGAAAAAGATTAGAGAAAGTTGAAATGAAAGCTGACATACCTGACTTACCTGAGCTTAACAACCAGGTCAACTGCAAGAAGTTTATTCTATCAAAAGTGTAGAACTCCATTTGTTTTCAAATTAGATACTTAATCAATTGATCAGAGCACTGAATCAGTATTGTGTGAGCAGTATGATCATTCTAGTATCAACAGTTAGTATGATATCATAACACCAAAGAATTGGAAGAGATAAGATCAGGTATGAACAGAAGCATGACTGCAGCAGTCACAATGTAATACGTATTGCCATAGTCCAACAGTGTGATAGTTATTGCTTGAAAAACTGCTTTAGTTTTAAAATTATAAGTTATGTATGTTAACATACTGAAGATCAACAAAAACATGAACTGTTCAAAGCACTGAGAACCCCTCAACCTTGGAGGTAATTAAATTCCACATTTAAGTTATGGTGCTTAAACGAATTGGTGACAAAAGGAACAACTCTGACCCAGTGACCCACCAAATGAGGTCAGTCTCATGTTGACTTGCTAGACTCTCAGCCGAAGTCATTCTTCAGATAATTAAAGAGTGACTAATTGACAGAGTTTGACCTGGTGATCTGCCAAAAATAGGTAAATCTCATCAATTTTTGATAGGCTACTGTTTCATGACCACATGCATGTGTGATGTAAGATTGGTATATCTAGGCATATTGATTCTTGAGACATGATGTGTAAGTTCAGTAAGCCCAGGATTTATCATGTACATCAAATATGGTGGTAAAGCACCCAGTGACGAATGGACAAATTTGATCCAGTAATCACAAAAATTAGGTCAACCTCAATGATTTTCAATAGGCTTCTGCTCTAATACCACATGCATTTATGGAGTTTGGTGCTTAAGCTCATATGCTTAGTCATTCTTGAGATATGGATGGTGATATTGAGCAATTCGTGATTGACAGTTTTGACCTGCTGACCTGGGAAAATATGGGTCAATTGATATTCAGGCTTCTGCTCGGTGACCGCAATAATATACTGTAAGTTTGGTGGTCCTCTGCATAATCATTCTTGAGATATGGTGGTAACAAGAAAATGAGTACGGTTGGACAGATGTACATGATGACAAATTTGACCAAAGCGGTAAAAAGATAACTTTCTTCTTTTACTTTCCGAGGCCAGTTGAGTTCAGCTAGTTTATTATCAAACAGATTCACTGAGCTGGTATGAAGTGTTCCGCATGATGGCCTCTTCTTAGTGTTTGGTAACTGACATGACTGAGAGTGCAAAACCCATTGGACAAGCCTCACGGTTAAATTTTGCATCACCATGGCCCATCCGTCAGTCATGACTGAAGATCCAACTTTTCATCACTAAAAGTTACTAACAAGTTATCAATTCAGATATGGTAAAACGGGTCTAGATCAGGGATGCTTGGAACAGAGATCTTGTGTCTAGGGATCTTGTGTCTGTCCAGTCTCCAGCGAGCTATGATTATAAATATTCTCAGTCTGTAAACCGCAACAGATATGGTATCTGCTCCATCATCTTAAATATGTATGATGGAAGGAAATATTCATATAATTTCATCCATTGGTTGAGTTTTGTAATTTGTATATAAGCATGTGATCGGCGATAAGTGAATTAATTTTCAAGTTGTAGTCCCAACCAGATCACATAATACATGTACATGTATTTGTGCAAGCTTGTGTTAATGTATTGGCCCTATACCATGGTACACAACACCCCAGACACATATTGCATTGAATTTACACGCGATGAGGCAGTATGTTGGTTGAAAATAGTGTGGAAATTTCAATTCCAATATCGATCAACATTCTCTGCTAAGTGGGCTTATATTCATTACAGTCTGGTCACCACATGACTGTTGTGTGTCTGTGATAATGTGAAGTAGTAAATTTCAATTCCAATATTGATCAACATTCTCTGCTAAGTGGACTTATATTCATTACAGTCTAGTCATCACATGACTGTTGTGTGAAGCATGGTATAGAGCCAATATAATAAGTGACGCTGGCAAAATCTCATGTGATCTGGTAGGTTGTAGTCCCTAAACCAACCCCGCCCATCCCCCCCCCCTCCCCCTTTATACTAATTTCCCAGTAGTTGTAAAGCCCAAACCTGGCTTGTACATGTACACCAAACTAGATGTATAAGCTTTAATACACATACATGTAATAATGTAATCTATTAATGTATCACATTTATGTACACTTCATGCTCTTCACATAAAGGAATTCGCAGTCAAAGCCACCAGGTACTGGTTAAACACATGTACCATTACAAAATACTGTTCTCAAACAACCTCTGGGATTGATTGGTTGGGCGAATATATGTTGAGCACTATTAAACCCAGATTACACAGGGCTTGTTTTCCCATGGGAATCCAATTCCTGTCAGCACTCCCGCAAAATAACTTGCGAGAATCTAACAGATTCCCGTAAAATTTTAACACTGTATAGAAATGACAGCAATGGATTCCTATGGATTCCCGTAGAGCCGAGTTGCGAGAATCTATTTTCCCATGGATTGTGACGAAAAACAAGGCCTGTTACACAATGTAGGGTTCCGACTATCCACTCATTCGCTCCCCCCCTCCTCCAACACCTCAGTCTGCAAAACTGTGATCAATGCCCAAGCTTATACTTAGTTTACAATGTGACACTTTTCTTCAAACTGGGAAGCTGATGTTAATGTGGAGAGAAGGACGAATATGTATATTCACACTTCTTAACATCATTATTGAGGGGTCATTCAAAACTTACACGACACAATCCCCAAAAGAAAAACCATGCACACTCCATCCTTTTTTGAAGACATTAAATAAGAGAACATGGAGCTTCACCAATCTACCAGTTAAATAACAGAATGATAAACTTGAACATGAAGAGATCAGATATACATGGTGCTAACACTGGTTAACAATCCTGACAATTATTGCAGACACATAATGTTAACAGTTACCACCAGGCTAAGATCAAGGCTTAAATCTGTTTGACAGTGAGAGACATTAACATTGTTCATCCATCTGATCCTTCACAGATCTTCCACTTCTTGGCTGGAAATTCCAGACTTTGTGAAATTTCTTTTCCCACTGTGAATAACCTCCGATCACAGTGTTATTGGAGAATCAAGGGTGACGTTTGTACCCATCAAGTCCATAGCAATATAAAGATCACAGGTCTGACAGCGAAAGACGGAAGAGTGTGAATTATCTCCCTTTGTTGTTTCAGTTACCCGCAGATCGTTCCTTCCAAAGTCAGTAATCTTCCGCCCAAGGGTTTTCCTCCAGAAAAGAATCTATCACCTCTTTCACAGCTAAATTTGGAATCAACTGATCTTGAGTCAGATCTGTTCTCGTCACTGGGTCGAAATGTCCAACTCTCTGCAAAAGAGTAATACAACATGTAGGTATATAGGTGTGACTTGCACATTGGAGTAGTTGTAATTTTATTTCCTGGTTGCAATAACAGTTCCATTTTTCCAGGGGGAGTAACTCTCTCAATTACAATAGAGTTGTCTCCCTTCCACACCTCTACAAACTGATCGTTCCAGTGTGTGTGTATATAAAATGCCTACTCTCAGTGGATTTTTATTACCTTGATGAGTGTGACTGAAACACTATCTTATCAAAAGTGTTGTGGTATGGCCACATTTTGAATTTGATTATATATATATATATGCAGCAGTTTTCAGAGATCACTCAAATGAGTAAGAATTAAGAGACATCATTATGCCATGGCACTAATCAAGAGGCACAGGCTTTAAAGTAGTAGGAAAAATGGTTTCCTACATGTTAACTGGTTTCTCACAAGTAAATGTCCTACAATATCTTTATGGTCATAGGTTATACCACTAAGAGTTATCACAGGTTAAACTTTTTCTACCTGTAAATGTTCTATGATGTATTTATGGTTGTAGGTTATATGACTAGGAGTTATGACTGGTTAGATTGTTTCTCACCTGTAAATGTTCTATGATGTCTTACAGTTGTAGGTTATACCACTAGGAGTTATCACAGGTTAGGTTGTTTCTCACCAGTAAATGTCCTACGATATCTTTACGGTCATAGGTTATATTACTAGGAGTTTTCACTGGTTAGGTTGTTCTCAACTGAATGTCCTACGATGTCTTTATGGTTGTAGGTTATACCACTAGGAGTTATCACAGGTTAGGTTGTTTTCTACCTGTAAATGTTCTATGATGTATTTATCATGTTTATGGTTGTAGGTTATATCAATAGTACTTGTGACTCGTTAGATTCTCACCTGTAAATGTTCTACAATGTCTTTACGGTCGTAGGTTATACCACTAGGAGTTATCACAGGTTCTCGCATCAATTCAAAACTTATCTTTCCACAAAGGTAGTCCGGTACATCTCGCTTCTGATAAAACAGAATAATAAAGTACTTTGGCTATTTTCTTAAAGTTGCTCTTGAAATTCAATACACGGCAAGATATGTCTGTACGTAAGTGATTGGGACCTCACAAATCTCATAACAATTGAAAAAAAATATATCTAGCATCCAATCACAGTATTAGTATGATATTCATTAAGATGGACAAAAATCAAGACTTTTTCTTCGCCATCACAATCCACATCTTAGCACTGTACTTACAGTCTAACAATGATGATTAACAATGATTTTTCAACCAGTGATGTTGATCCTCGACCTTTTGACCTCAAATTGAACATGGTATAAGGTATAAGCGAAGTTTGGGACCAATCCATGATAAATGAAAATGGAAATATCGCTATCGCTTTATATGATGGGCATATAAAAAGTCAAAGACCCAGTGACTCAGAATTAATTACAACAACATAATATACTGTAAGGCAACTGAAAACTTTCCTTCGTACTTAATATTTCATTTTTGCAAGTACCACATCTCATGGCGGCCAAATCCTCACTAAAATGTCCCATGTTCTTTGGGGAGGGGGAAGGATTTGATTCAATGCCACACTCAAGGTTACTTCACTCATATGATGATAGCCAGTTTGAATGATGGTGGAAACCGGAGTACCGGGAGAGAACCAATACCCATCGGCAAGTAACTGGCAACTTTCTCACATGCACCTGCGGGGCACGAACCTGTAGCGGTTCAGCAGTGCGAGGCTAGCGATCACCAGCGAAGCACCTTAAACCACTCGGCCACCGAGAGACCCTATTCTTTGGAATGCCTTACACCTACACCCCCCCCCCCCCCCCTTCCACTCACTCTAATGCCACTTCTTCCAGAACAGCACAGATGTGGAAAGTTAGTTTCAATTTTGGGAAAATATTTTGCTCATTATTTGCTAGTTGCAAAATTGCTGCTAGTTTTCACGATCCGAGTAAACATGAAAAAGTCTCTCCACAAATCACCCCCAGTAATTGCTGGTTGTGACACCATTGTGCTTTATTGCACAAGAACATAAGCAGAATCCATCATACAATGTCGCTTTTTGATGTGATTATCTGGATATTCTGTCTCCTGCATCAGAAAATCCAAGAAAATTTCTCATGTGTGGGAAAAAAGGCAAAGTTTTCAGATGCCAGAATCTGGATCCAAATATTCTGTTCATTTGTTATTTAAAGATAAAAACCGATCACCCACATGCAGGTGGGCCCACATTCATTTGCATGTAATTTTTGGATGTAATTGCAAGTTACATCAATCAGCACCGAAGAACAATCAAACTGGCATGATGATATCATGTGACACTGTCAGTTAGGAGTGAAGTGGTGAAGGAACAACAGTCTGTGGATCTAAAATCACCAGAGTTGAAATATCCAGATACTCGCATCAAATAGGTATGTGTGCACTGGCCTTAAAGGTTCATGGGGTTGTGGAGGAAACAACTTTTTCTGAACCCACATACCATTTATCCGATGTTAGATGAATGTAACAGAACTGAAATGAGTAATCTTCCTCCTTCGTATGTAGTTTTTCTGGAACAGCCCTACGTTATAGTTTAGCATTTTTAACCTTCAGAATCCAAATTTCATTCACTCAGTCACGAGATCAACACCGCTCAACCTACAAAGCTGCAGCAGCCAGTCTATATACTTTGACCTACTTTACATGTAACTGCAAAAGCAGCATGAAAATGCTTTCCTGGCAAGGACATTACACTAGCGAGCAGCTTAGTGAAATGCCGTCGATATAAAAGCAGGAACTTTTTCTGCAGGTAAACAAATTTTTAGCACAGAATTTATATTTTGTGTACATGTTCAAACAAAGTTGCCTGTAGATTTCCTTAAATTTAATTATGACAATGAAATATAACAACAACTCAGACGTTCATGACTAAAAATCGGCAACTATATAATCTGGGGAAATCTTTTACAAATTACGGAAAAAATATGGAACACCGAAAAACTTCCTCTCTAGTTTATTCTCAAACTTAAAAATTTGACTTCTGAGGGTGAAAAAAAATTACTTTCTTATGCAACCCATACAAGGGTTTCCACTGCAAAACTGCAACTACATGTACCTCTATCAGTTGGACAGATTCTCAGAATATTTTTTACACCTACCTTTACATATTTTTGTTAAAAAATCCTTTACATGTACATTGATTTCTATCCATTCATTCTTTCTCAAACCAAGATGTACTTTGGTGTAAAAGTAATAACACCTTAACAGGCACAACTATCACCTTTGGCAATTTATTTTGAAAGCTTTGAATTTCACTTTCAATATGAAATTTGATCAAGATGTTCTCTATCTGAACAAATTCTCCCTACCTTTCTTCTGTCATCAAGCTGAGCAAATAATTCATTCACTTCTGCTAGACGCTTGTTCTGAAATACAGCAAGAAGAATGAAATTAAAATACTTGGTCAAATATTGTGATTAAAGCAACTGATAAACAGGAATCTGTTCAACACATCTACTGCTGACTACGGGTATACTCGTATTTGCTGTACCGCTCCCATTTGCTGAAGTTTCACATCATGATTTTTGGTGAGAACCCATGGTACAAGATAACTCAGAGCATTCAACTCTACTAGTGCTGTGTTTGTCGCAGACATGCCAGCATATCCAGAAAAAAATATAGTAGCAAAACAATACGAGTATATTCGTGGATGGCAGTTAACATGTTAAGAACAAATCAAAATAACCAAACCCAAATGCATGAGTTGTCTCCCTTCCACTATTGATGATACATTTTGACACACCGGTCCTCTATATGCAGACTTGTGTATTAAATTTAGTCTGTATGTATAACTCACATGTTCCTTGTCTATACTTTCTACCTCTTCTGTCAGGTCCTCCTCACCTGCTATCTCATAAACTGCTTCTATCTGTCTGTCGGAATAAAAAGGGGAGGGTTTTATTTAGACAATGCCATGTAGTCAGTTTTAAATAATGCGGTAAATATAGTTCTTGCAACAATGAGCTCAGTTTGGTACCCTGGACTGAAGATATTGCATATTGGTGACTTCCACTCAGCGATTCACGATGACAGATGCAAGATTTTTCTGTAGACAAAGATATGTTTGAATAATAACAGTTGTATATAGTTAACAATAAAGTTGGATAGTGAATACATGTATGACAGAATAACAAATTACTTGAACAGGGCCAAATGTGTATTGTATCATATTCATCAAATACACACAAAACATGAGATTATAGACTGATTACATTATGTTGAGCAACTATTATTTACTGGCATTTTTTTCTATTTTTTATTTTTATTTATCGGAATTAACTATTCTCCCTGCAAACATGTGTGACTCGATCTTTACATGTGATAGATACATTCGCAACTCTTCAGGGAAACCAATGGCAGATATCCCTTGATATAACCAATGGCAGATATCCCTTGATATAACCAATGGCAGATATCCCTTCAGGGGTTTTTTCAGACGAAAATCCTTTATCGAACTCAATTTCAAAACTTGAAAAACTCAATTTTTTTTGCGCGCCTTCGGCGCGCTAAAAGTACAATAAAACTCAATTTTTCAACTTTTTAGTCGTGTAGTAGATATAAGACTCAATTTTTTATTATTTTAGTAGTACACTCCAAACAATCTTTTATTTGATCGCTTTTTCATCGCAGAGAAAAATACAAATGTTAAAAATGGCATAATAATAAACATGAATGTCCATTTTGTTATGCATGTACTTCAGAGTGAGGTATAGAGGTTCACACAAATAAACTACTGAAGTGTAATTGCTAAAGTAAATCCCATGCAACACATGCGGATATATGGAATGGACTGATAAATTACATGAACCAAAACTGACTGAACGGATTGATCATTGAGTCCAAGATCAATAAATATATGAATATCCATGATATGTTAACAAATGCAAGGTGGTTTCCCTCTACGCAACTGCTATCCATACAATTCCTTCTGCGTTCATTCGTATATTTAATTGATTGTAATTCTTCGGGACCGTAACTCGTCGGTGTGTACCTTCCTTTCGTCGAACTGTCAAACGATTGTCACGTTGCCTTGGTAGGGTCAAGGTTGTTTATTAGCCAATCACAGCGCTACAGAGGGCGCTGGTCGGGAGCCCGCGAAAGAGTGCGCTACTTCACACTAATCCTGGTTTCCGAATGCAACAAGGGAGACAACTATTTATTGATGCAGTATCTCTGTCGAAGGAAAATGGCTGCCAATCGCTGTCAAAAGATGTTAAATAAAAATGGAAAGGTAACGATCGAATCTTTTACCCCAAAATTGTTGATGTCTTTCGTTATGATTCCAACAACGATCCTGGTTTACGTAAGGTATTCAGACATGATGTCTTTATATCGCCCTGCAGGGCATGAAATGTTTTTTTCAGTCCACCTGTCACATGTGACAGGTAAGGTTTTTTTCTACCTGTCCCACCCAAAACTTACTTGTACACAATTTTGTCAAAATTTCTATATGCTGATCGAATTATGTTTAAACGATGAACGCACCGGAATGTTTTGATGAGAAAACTATCTATTGTAGTCCTGAGAATTTTATTTTTAACGTATATATATGACTCACCAAATTTCTGATTTCTTGAGTTTTAAAATGTTTACTTAATGATATGGTAACATTGGAATTCTTTAGCAGTAGACCGAATGGAATTTGTTTCAGTAAACTTGAGCACATTTTCCTAAGTCAGCTTTCCTGCCGCAATGCGTAGTTTGACAGACATCCGTCGATAACCTTCTTTTACTCAGTTGTCTGACATCTGAGCGTGGGTTCCCGATCTGTTCACTGTGACCTTTGATCTGAAAAATATCCGTGACTTGAAATATACCTCGGCGACTGCCGATCTCCAATGGTCTCTCCAACAGTGTAAGCAAATCTGGAGCGTTGAGGTCTGATCGAACGTCGACGCTTGCCGAAGCATAACGAGGCTAAATTTATTTTTAGCTCTAGAGCATGGCATGCTCTCGGCAGGAGTTGAGACATCGTTTAACAACAACAACAAGAAGTTTTTCTTGCTTCGGGCGTTAGTAAAGATCAACGCCTATGAATCCCTGCAATGTTTCACCTGTCGCATGCGACAGTCATTTATTTTTTTTACCTGTCGCACATAAATACTAGGTGGACACCCGAACATTTCGCGCCCTGCCCTGTCTCTGCAATTGACCGCAACGTCGGCCAAAAAAAATTCTTGCCGGCAGACGCAAACACAGGGACGAGATTCTACTATATTGCATATACATACCAACTCACACTTCAGATATATCAAGGGAGGTAAAGTTGAAATGCACTTTTCCGCCAAAAATTACCGGATTTCAGAGGCTCGATTGAGAACAAATAAACGCAATTTATTCATACCTGGCGGTGTTCAGGTTTTCTGTTACACTTCATAGCACAAATCCCGGCTCGTATATGGCGCTGCGGTGCATAGTTTTTGTAAAATCCTCTCTCAAATCAACGGTTAAATTCCCCCGCTTCGAGCATCTTCACGGACGTTGAATGACTACCGTAGCCTCGAACCCGAAATCCTAACAATTATGAACAACGCTGATCGGCTATCTTGGATTGACGGACACGTTTCACAGTTTTGAATTTCGCGCACTGTCCACTGCAATAGTGCAGAAACTCTATAATAATAATAAAAACTTTATTATAGAGTCTCTGAATAGTGTAAACAGTCAATCAGCGTTGCGTGACGTAATTGTTTTGATCTCGGGTTCGAGGCTACGGCAGTCCCTCTTGCATATGGCTCCAATTTCAACGTCCGTGAAGATGCTCGAAGCGGGGGAATTTAACCGCTGATTTGAGAAAGGATTTTACAAAAACTATGCACCGCAGGGCCATATACGAGCCGGGATTTGTGGTATGAAGTGTAACAGAAAACCTGAACACCGCCAGGTATGAATAAATTGCGTTTATTTGTTCTCAATCGAGCCTCTGAAATCCGGTAATTTTTGGCGGAAAAGTGCATTTCAACTTTACCTCCCTTGATATATCTGAAGTGTGAGATGGGTATGTATATGCAATATAGTAGAATCTCGTCCCTGTGGACGCAAATTATATATTTCTTCCGACTATTTTTTCACAGAAACTCAATTTTTTTTTCACAGAAACTCAATTTTTTAGCGCGCCTTCGGCGCGCAAACTATCAACCCCAGAAAATACTCAATTTCCGAGAAAAAAACTCAATTTAAAAAATTCCAAAAACTCAATTTGTAATCGTTTTTCATCGGGGTTACCCCGATGAAAAACTGTCTGAAAAAACCCCTGCCCTTGGTATAACCAATGGCAGATATCCCTTGGTATAACCAATGGCAGATATCCCTTGATATAACCAATGGCAGATATCCCTTGATATAACCAATGGCAGATATCCCTTGATATAATCAATGGCAGATATCCCTTGATATAACCAATGGCAGATATCCCTTGATATAACCAATGGCAGATATCAATTGATATAACCAATGGCAGATATCCCTTGATATAACCAATGGCAGATATCCCTTGATATAACCAATGGCAGATATCAATTGATATAACCAATGGCAGATATCCCTTGATATAACCAATGGCAGATATCCCTTGATATAACCAATGGCAGATATCCCTTGATATAACCAATGGCAGATATTCCTTGATATAACCAATGGCAGATATCCCTTGATATAACCAATGGCAGATATCCCTTGATATAACCAATGGCAGATATCCCTTGATATAACCAATGGCAGATATCCCTTGATATAATCAATGGCAGATATCAATTGATATAACCAATGGCAGATATCCCTTGATATAACCAATGACAGATATCAACTGATATAACCAATGGCAGATATCCCTTGATATAACCAATGGCAGATATCCCTTGATATAACCAATGGCAGATATCCCTTGATATAACCAATGGCAGATATCCCTTGATATAATCAATGGCAGATATCCCTTGATATAACCAATGGCAGATATCCCTTGATATAACCAATGGCAGATATCAATTGATATAACCAATGGCAGATATCCCTTGATATAACCAATGGCAGATATCCCTTGAAAGATATGGGACTCTGGTAATCACGCTAATAATCACACTTTTAGACCAGGCTATTCACTCAATCATGTTAGAGAGATTACCTGATTGGATTATTACGAGGTCAGGTGACTTCTGACAGATTTGAAAATAAACAATGATGTTACTGTGACTATAAAACTTAAATATGTGGCACGGTCATTCACTGATAACTGATAATTCGTGATTTCATATTTTCATGGATCTTAACATACATGATTGTCAGTACTTTCGACATAATTAAAAAATAGTGTATAATTTGCTGATCTGTGGTCTATGAATCCGCATTAGTGGTTTGGTATTTGAGTCATGCGTATTAGGTGATTTCGGCAGGTCACACATGAAGATTTATATGAAAACCAGGCTAGAATCATCCGAGTCGAAAATCCAGCCCTTTCGAAGATTTCTGTTCAGCAGTTCTGAATGGTGATGGGGATTAAGTCTATAATAGTAGATTAGGGTTCAGGTGACAAAGTTATGAAAGTAACTATGCTATAATTGGTCATTTCAAGCTTCAAAGGAAAGTATTGCCTCAGGTTGGGTGAGGACATCAGATTATTTTACTGTAGTCTCTGTATTCTGGAAGCTTTTCAAGCCAGTAAACATCTGGTGACCAAATGATCACTCTGCCGGCTAACCATTTTTGTTAGTAATGTTCACATGGCAGTGTGACTAACGTCACAGGACCTAGCTACGAAGTAGGGTAGGCATTAGGACTCCGACGCGCACTGAGCTCTTGGAAATCGCCCCGCCCCAAGTTGAAATCATGCCTATATTACATGTAATTTTCACCAGTAATTTTCATCAAAAGTAGGTCAGCTCAGAACTTGCTGGTAACAGTCCCCCAATGCACCTTCATGCAAAAAATCAAGGTTCTAATCTCAACAGTTCTCCTTATTTTGCCGACGAAAGGATTCGGATGGGAGCCTACTTCGTAGGAACAGCAGATTTACACAGGTAGCATCTGTACCTTGGTCCTCTGGCTGTCTACTCAGTAGTCTCTCGTGTGTGGAAACTCTGTGAGAGCCATTCATCACTCTCATGAATATTGTGCTGTGAGTCTGATCACTGTATTGTAGAGTGATTCAATCTAACCAATATACATTTCTATTGTTCATGAGAGGTAATCAATAACTTCCCTAGAGCAAACATTACGAGGGCAATCAATCGCTCTCCTAAAAATCATCTTCATATATACAAGTCTAATCAGGGGTTTAGCCAGAATCAGGAAACAGGGCGTCTCACCCAGTTACTATCACAGGACAACTAGGCCGGGGTCCAGGGGCCGCCTAGGCTCCGGAAGCCCCAGGGGTCTAGATGCTCTGAGATGCATTCTAGGGCAATTCTGGCCATGTAGAGAGCACATCTCTGAGCCTCTTTCTACATACT
This sequence comes from Hanleya hanleyi, assembly GCA_036873755.1. Taxonomy (NCBI): domain Eukaryota; kingdom Metazoa; phylum Mollusca; class Polyplacophora; order Lepidopleurida; family Hanleyidae; genus Hanleya; species Hanleya hanleyi. Next base: position 33,359 of record JAVTVY010029747.1, on the reverse strand, counting down.
TTCAGATCATTTTATGCAGTATAAAAATGGAACAAAATCTAAATTTTCAAGGAAAGCAAAGCTTTTGGTCACTCTTCTCAAAATTGCCAATGCAATGAAGAATAATATTGGAGAGAGTGATCACTCTTTATCACTCACGCAAACCAGAATCCAGTGATTTTTTTTTTTTTTTTAAATTTTAAATTATACTTAATTTTATACTTAAAACTTAATTTGTTCAGTTTTCAGTTTGGTCTGTTAATTTGTTTTCAAACATGTACCTTCTATATCAATGTTTTTTCTTCATTTATCTTATTTTATATAGCCGCTAAATAAGTTATGTAAGAACTACAATGAAATATGGCCTTGAAAAAGAAACATCGTTGTTGTTGCGTTTTGGTCAAAACAATAACCTGAATTTTTTTGCCTCGTCACTCCGAGGCCTTAGCCGACCTACTTGATGATACACTGTGCACTGTATTTATCGGCATCATTGAGATCCAGGAAAAATGTTGGTCCACGCTTGCGATAACTTTATCAGCTATATTATTCTACGTTTTTTGCAACAGAGAACTGGTGACGGTGTTCGCCAGTTTCTCTTTCACTAAGGAGGCCGCGGGTCACACATTGCATTTGCCGGTCAGCTGGCAGTTAGTTCATCGTCATCCCTCGAATCCTCGCGGTCAAAATCCGACGTACATGACTCTACGTTTTCCTTGCTGAAGAAATCTATCAATAATAGGCCTTGTTAGTTCGTTTTGACATCTTGCCGCTTTGAAATTCTCTCGCGGAGTAAAACCAATCTCCGCGCAGATAGATTGATTTGTTTGGGGAATGATATCGTAGTACCCTTGTGCAGAGAGCTGAGAGACCACATTCTCAGTGGCTAATTATGCTGTAAACTGCATACGGTAGTGGGTTGGGAAATCCACGAGCGCGTGTCAGATGATTTGAGAAAACCTTTAGGAACGGGGTTGCCCTCGTTTTCAAGCTCATGCCTTGGATTTCTTTGACTCGATGGGATTTCCACGTGGTCGACGTCCAACAATCCATAACAACTACAACAGCCACGTTTGGGTTTGTTTTTCCACGGGTTTTTGTTTGATTATTTTGTCCTTGGAAAGCACACCGTCCCGGGGATATGCATTAAACATTACAAATAAAGAATAGCCGTCTCGTTTTTGAACTGGCCGTCTCAATGTCACACACTGAGGTTGGCCGTCTCAAAGACGGCGAGACGCATTGCTGGCTAAACCTATGAGTCTAATTCTCCGTTCACACTGAATTCGAAGTGTGAAGAGAGAGAGAGAATTAAGGTTTAACATCGCGTTCAGCAATATTCCAGCTATATAGCGACTATCGAAGTGGAGAAGTAGACTTGTGTATGAAGATGCTTAAAATCGACTCGATCGGGTGAATGAATATGACTTAACATCGCTTTTAACAATATCGCAGTCATATCACAGTTCTGTCCACTCAGATTATAGTAAGATAAGAGAAGTGACCTCATTTACTCATGTACCTATCTCTTTCTTCTGAGATGAGTCGATTGAGAAAAGACTGCAGATCTATCTCCTGTTGTATTCTCTTCTCCTCAATCTTGTTCCATCTCTTTTTTCTGGCCACCCTCAGTGCGCTCGAGATATCGTCACCAAAGTTTAATTTCTGTTCTTTAGCCAATTCATGAGCTGCAATTGAAACACAATACATGTATACAGTAATAGTTCTACATAAACGTAAGGCTGACCATGTCTTACATTTGGGCAAATTTCTGCAAACTCAAACTCATTTTACACGTGCAAATGCTTTAGCTGTCCTTCAACATGCTGCCATTTTTGAAGATATCAAATATTTCCATGCATACAACACAACGTTGTGTAATTTCCTTCCTTTCTGTAGAATGTATTGGCTGACTATTTGTCATATCCATAAAGTATTCTTAATCCCTCTAATAATTCAGTCCCAGGAAGTGAAATTTTCCCACCATAAAATATGGAGGTGATCAAAATTATTAGAACAGGAAGTTGACAAAATGGTTCAAAATCGTGCATATAATTCATTATTTCTTTGTTATGACACTGATTTTAGAGGGTGATCAACTTTATGAGATATCAAATTTATGAGATCAGCCGATTGAATTTTGTCCCTTGGGTTGATTGAATTTTAATATGGGGATTGAATTATTAGAGGCATTAATATATAGATTTTTTGTTTTCATGACAAACATAATGAACCATGTTAAAACATTATGTAAACCTCCCTCTGACAAGCCCATGTCCTCAGACAAAATGTGAAAGACTAATCCATGTACTGCAGGGCTTCGTGTTTAGAATTAGTGCGTGAGCTAAAAATAGCTCGCGTCAAAATATTTAGGAGAGGGTATTTAAAAGTCAGGCGAGTGATTGCAATATAATACAATATAAAATGTGACAGTTCACGTGAGCTAAAAATCACTCTCGTGACATGAATTTACGCGAGTGTTTGCGTGCAGGTGAGCTATCACTCGCGCTAAACACAAAGCCCTGGTACTGTAACAGTTTTGACACTTGCCACCTCTCCTACTCATGGGATAAATGTTGGTATGACTCGACCTGAGATCTCGGCCTTCATCGAGTCATTCTCCAATGCATCGTGACCAGATAAAGGTTGAAATAACATCATTAATTACTCTGTGTTACCGTGGTTACTATACTTCTTCATGGTTAAGTATATTCATATCCATTCTGGAAACACGCACAAATGCAAAATAGGCTATGTCAGAGAAGTTGCTCACCCCGACACAGATCGATCAGTGTCACCATGTTACAACTTACAGCTCACCTCTTTTCAAGCTGGCGATCCCTTCATCATACATGCCGAGTTCTACGAGAGCCTGACCAAGGAAGAAATGTCCCTTGACTAAAGCTCTGTCCAAATCCAGGGCATTCCTACAATCCTGGGCGGCATTCTCCCATTGGTTCTTTTTCAGATAACACAGGGCTCTATTCGTGAAATAGGTCGGTGTATTCGGACTCTTCATCTGAAAACAAATTGCGACAAATATACATACATTATTCTAATGTTTCAATCACTTCCATATTTTGTCTCCAATTTTGATCGGTCACTCAAATAAATTTTATCATCTCCTAACTGCAATTCTAACAAATCATAGATAAAAAGTCCTGTTTTTGTATTATGAGTCATTTTACATGTACCAATGTGGTATACACCATGTCCTACACCATGCGGTCACAGTTAATTATGTGAACCGGTGAAATGACTTTACAGGATATTTGCCCGATGCATTACTTGAATGTACATTCACAATTAATGATAAAAACGATACATTTTAATAATTTGTTGGTAATTTTATAGATGTTATGGCTTATTTGCTGTCTGTGATCCAATGCACTGTCTACATATGGACTATGTATGTGTTAATCTGGGCTATTTCCTACATGTATGAGAAAATGTGACAAGAGCATAAACCATGAATCAAAAGGTCATTTTATCATGGTCTTACTCGAACATAGAAAAATGTTTTGATGTATTTTCCCTCTGTCCCCATGTTACATGTAAATGTCAACACCATTACCATTGCCTATAAATGTGTCAATTGTCAATTGGAACACGTTTATTCCTCTGGAAATATAAGCAAAGGAATGACCATTGGCTTGATAGATGAAGTAACGCAAGCAAAATTCCCAGTGATATTCATCTCCAAAGAGTCGTACCTTAATTTACAGGATGTCAACACCATTACCGAGTTAAAGCCATAAATCAATAGACTATGCTGAATATATTTTCTTGGTCGCCTGAAGGTACCCCCCAACATGATTCACCTCGAAACCTGCATACAATGGGACAATAGTGACCTCCGATGACAAATACGTCAATTACATTACTGTCAACTACGTTACTATTTGGTAACGTTGTTGATATTTTGACAACAGAGTTTGACATTTTGTTAACAGAGTTGACATGGACTGTGGTTTGAATGCAAGATCACCATTTGAACTATGTAACCAAAGGCATGAGAGTTCAACAGAAGATGACCTGTTCATGTGAAATTAATTAGCGGGTCCGGGTAAATTAAAGAAAGAAGATTCACTCGAGTTAGGCAGGTGTATGTTGTTTAAATTATGCAAAGGGGTCGGACACCCCCATTGTGAGCCTCAACCCGGGAAAGGTAACCATGAGTTTTCACGTCGTTTTACGGTGAACAGATCATAGCAGTTCTCCATTATTATTATCAGTCATGGCAGATCTGCAGCAGTCGAATCCAAAGGAAGAATTCCATTGATTGTGTTTTAGTTCTTGAGTACCAGGTCAGAAGATTGCTCAATGTGGTCAAAACCAGTTTTGTCAGTCATCGGTTTACTGTATGTATTTTCATGTAGTCGACTAGTGTACAGGCATTCTGATTTGAGGCAAGTGGTATAACTTAAAGCACAGGACAGCTCGCCTCAAATCAGAGTGCTTGGTGTAATTAGTGAACTATAATAATCATGCCTACTTGCGAAGGCTACTTTTAGTTTTAGTTGTGATTATTTGATTCGTCATGCAGATAGGTTTTACATGCTATCATGTTATTAGGATGTATTCAACTTACAGTACTGTACCTTACATCATTATTTCCTGTAGAAGACAACTCCAACAGCAAATCTGTGTCTCAATTTTGTAAATTTTTGTCTAGTTATAATTTTATTGACATTTAATTGAACTCCAAAGTTCAAAACTGTGAGTTGCTCGATTTTTTAAAGAAATATTCAATTCAATGTCAATAAAATGAGAACTAGACCAAAATTGATAAAACTGAGACAGATTTCCTGTTTGAGTTGTTTTCTACAGGAAATGATGAATTGAGTTATGATAAGTTGAATACTTTTTTGAAAATAACATTTAAAAAATTTGAATTAAATTTTAAATTAATTTTTTTTTAAATCCGAATATCTTCACCACCTACTGGTTTACAGTGAACAAATTTATATATTTGCAATCCTTAAGAAATGGGCTTTCAAGTAATATATAGGTCTACATTACCATAGCTATACATGAAAGGCATACTTTTAGCTGTATAAAGACAAGATCTAGAGGGTATGTAAAAGTGTGTGCAGGAGGGCTCAGTAACCTTAAGGCTGAATTATCGTTCAATTGAGCATTATCTGCCCAGTTGTCATATACTGACTAATTAACAAACAGATCTGCCCAACTATTGAGTCTAAATGAAGCCACGTTTTATTCGTTCATACACTAAGCAGTGCAGCCTCTTACTGAATTCACATCAGCCGTATGACTAGCTGTCAGCTTATATGTCTGCAATCAGTCTTCAAACTGAATTTTTCCTATTTACCGCCATCTTCTCTGGACAGGTCATGAGATCGGTACGCTGCGATACATGGCGATTATTTGATCCATACGAACGAAGACATGAAAACTTGGCTAGTCTGAATGAAGATGTACTTGCATGTTAAACATGTAAACGGTTAGTCCGAGTTTCCTATGACCCTTCACATCAGATGACGGATAATAATGTCTGAGAGACTGCCTAGCCAGACAATCTCTCAGAAATTATCCGTCGTCTGGCGTGAGGTCATAAGAAGCTCGGACTAAAACAGTGGAATTCTCCAGATACATGGAACATTTTGATATATGACTTTACTGTATTCAAACAGAATACGCCCAAATAAGAGATTCTTTCCTGTTACATGACTTTCAAATAAGTGCCCCTATCTTGACGTCATCAGAGTCGGGTTGTCATTTTGTTGTTGTTGTAAATGTCATAGATTTGCCTCACTCACGATAGCTTTGGAGTAGCAAGATATAGCATCGTCGTATTTTCTCCTGGCAAAAAAACGATTTCCTTGGTCTTTCAACTCCATAGCGCTCATTCTATGCCACTGACTACGTAGAATATTATTTGCTAAATGAGATATTTGACATCTGAAAATGAAATATCATCAGCTAAACAACATTACTTCTTTTAGCTTCCATTTTGTATCCCACAAGTCCGTTTCCCCCTTAGAAAATTACCGACGGAACTCTTAGTGTATCGCATTTGGAGGACCGGTATGGCCAAAACTCCAAATCTCAAACTCCAAGCCGGATCAAAGGGCCGTACGCGTAGCTTTTTATGGAAAGTGTCTAAATCTGCCTTTGGTTAATCCTTTAAATTGTGAAGCAAACTCCGAACATCGCATGTCAGAACGACATCCGTCTTGAGGGGGATTTATAACCGAAAATATGATTATCAAATTTTTCTAGCCCCAGTAAGTATGGAAGCCGGATGCGGTCATCTCGTGGTTTCCCATTTTAGCATCGACAATAAAATCAAAGGAAGAATAAAAAATAAGTGAGCGTCCAGGAGACATATTTTCTCAATTTAGAAAAAGCGAGATCTTCAGCGAAATGCATAATTAGACTGAAATCGGATGATAGTAGTAGTATTATTTGCAATAGAAATTTGTTCTGTATATGTAATGCCAGTATTATGAAAGTTTATATTAAAAAAATATTGATTCTTGTGAAAACAATGTATGACTAGCGTAGGAATTGTGCTTTCTATAGTAATATCCTAAATGATATTGTTTATCTCATTTTCGTGGGGAATGCAAAATCTTTGAAAACAATTTGTTTTACCATGATGGTGTATGTTTTGACTTGTATTCACTCACTGCCCATGTTAAAGGTCTTATCGGCTAGCGTAACAGTCTCAATGAACCCCATACCACTGCATCACCTGTATCAAACGTAAACAGCGAAAACTCGAAACCGCGAAAACATGAAAATGTGGAAATCACGTTTTCGTGTTACTATTATAGATGCGAAAATGCGAAAACACAAGATGGCCACATCCGTCTTTAGTATATATGTCTTTTGGCGATTTCTTCCCAATGGCTTGCAGTGTCTGGTTATGAAACTTCACCCACTTGTCAATCTAGACACGAACCTAGGAAGATATTGTAAGAAGAAAATGGAAAATAATATTTCATATTTATCGTACATTTAAAATGGTAAATCGGGCTTAACCTAGTTAAGTATAATAACCCCAAATGCAGCGTCAAATACAAGTGTCAAAAATAGGCCTATAACAGGAGTGATAATAGGTCAATATAAAGTCAAATTCACCTGAGAAATAGAGGAATATGAAATGAAAAATTAATATTGAATATGATTTGGTTAATATTTTCACCTGTATGTACTACATGATAAGAAATAACAGTCCAATACTATTGTTTGTAGATCAACTTGATGCTACGTTTGGGGTTCTAACTATATACTTATCTGGGTTAAGCCCGATTGACACGGAGTCCCATCAAATGACTAAAATTAAGTATAAAAGAAATCTGAATACGGATTTATTATTTTCATTTTTCTTCTTTCAATATCTTCGCCGTATCTAGATTGAAAACTCGAGAATTTTGATAACCATATACTAAGTCACTGGGAAGAAATCGCTGAAAGACTAGCAAAGGCTGGGAAAATTGATTAATCAGATTTTCGGGTTTAAATCTCCCTTAACTTCTCACTCTGCCTGCAATTGGAATATAGTTAGTGTCATGGTATTATAGACACTGTGGACATTTCTAGAATAATAGAGCTACGTATTATGTGAGTCATCCATCTGGAGTTTTCTCGAAGCTGTCGTGACCGATTTATCATAATTGCAAATGGCCGACGCACGAAGAGACCCGTATGACGCCGATAATTGGGTCGCAGCGCCATCTGCACAAGCATACGCTTGTATACATACTGTTTTGTGGAAGCTTCTTGATTTGATAGAATAATATTGAATGCCCGATAGAGTATAAATAGCCGGACGTTCAGTGATCTGGAGGGGATTCTAGCTGGCTTCTATGTGGGTGCATTAGATTGTGCTACTGGATATTACCTTAGCCTGAGATTACTGACATCTGAAAATGAAATATCATCAGCTAAACAACATTACTTCTTTTTACATACTGTTTTGTGGGTTCATTATTTCGAGCTTTCTAGAAGCTGCTGTGATGGTATCTGGCTTAGATCATACGTCAGGTTCTCCGTATCAGTAGATAGATTCAAAATAACACCTCTGGTCATCCAGGATCTCCTCGACTGTGAGTATAACCTGGCCATGGGATCGTGGTTCGTCAAGCGTTGGGCAGGTGGTCTTCTCCCTGGAGGTCTCGAGTGTACGTTTCATCCCCCTGGGCTGCTTTTAAGTGGGAAGTGGTCGCCCATGCCATGGTGACGGACCATGAATCAAACGTTGGTTCTGTCTTAACTGACTGGGCCGTTTGAAGAGTTGACCACAATCCTAACATTCTTTCGTCGCTCCCCGGTGAAGTGACCGTTCGTGGCGCCGTAAAGTATCCTCCCGATTAAATGACCGTTGGCAGGTTTGTGGATGGAGGACATTCCATACCGTTGTGGATGGAGGGCATTCAAGTAAATGGCTTCAGTCGGGTCGTACATATATAGTGTAAACGACATGTTACCGTATCCGTCACGTCATGTGATGGATGAATACATTAAGTCGATGAAGTGGTTTGTCAGTTTAGCCGCCAAAAGCGTGACATTTGTCATCATCGCTATCGCCCATTTGGCCTCGGAGCGTTGATATTGGATCCATTCCAACGGATCCAATTGGTCCACTTGAGCCAGAACGTCTCCAGTGAACCCCGATTCGTAATGGTGAAGGGCTCATCATTCAAGAGCGTATTGTTACTCGTGGACCGAAGTATCTGTCTTATGCCGCAACAAATAACCGAACGTTAGATTTAGCGTGGAAGCCGTAGTTGGAGATGGCTCTCACGGATCTGCATAGATAGGTGAGGTCGACGAGTCGGAAATTATAGATGTCTAACAGCGGGCGATGACGGTGGAAACATCACCGAATCATGGCTTTATGGCGCCGGTAGATGTTACTTACTGGATGGGTGTCCGGTAAGAGATCACTGGGGACATTTATGGAATCGTTCACGAAGTGCACCTGCTTTTAGATGTCGTCAGGCATATGACATAGCACCGTATCGCCGGGGTCCGGCTGGGCATCCAAGGACTCTTCGTCTGTGGATGTAGACGGCTGTCCATGGTCGAATCACCAGTGACATTCGCATGCCGATAGCAAAATACAAGCGTAGCGTGCAAGATCTATGGTGTTACGTTCCGTAACTTGTGTCTAATTTCGCTTAACCCGGGGCTAGGGGCCTTATGAACCCATGTACTTCAAGATCCTTATGGTACTCATATGAACAGTCACAATCAAAGCGTGACTGAGATACATCATTCTTTAGATGACGACTTTACAACGAATATTATGGATTAGGAATACTGACCAGCGCTACGGATTGGATATTTTTGATGTCTTGCCGGCATAATTGAAAACTGTTGACCGCTTCTCTCTTGCAGAAAACAAGCCTATGTTTATGTATATGTGATTGTCTTTTTGAATTTGGTGCTAATACTGTTATAGGGAATATGGAATAGGTCTTTGGATTATGGACGCGGATATTCTCTAATGGACGACGGCTGAATTATGAATGACGGACCAGACGCTTGTAATTCGCCTCCCTGGTGTTCTTTCCGGTGAGATTGATCTCCCTGGGCTCGTCTTCAGTGAGACTGACATTACTCGGCTCTTCAATGGGAAGATGTCGCCCAAATCGTGATGACGGGTCATGAATCAAACGTTGGTCTTGTCTTAACTGACTTAATCTTCTGGGCGAGTAGATGTGACGAAGGCACGCAATTCCTCAACCGACCGTTCGAACAGTCTCTAAAGCCCAGAAAGTGTTTTTTTTTCACACGTACAACGAGACCAAGGCTTCCGTTGTGGAAAGGTTCAATCGGACGTTCAAAGGCCGCATGTACAAATATTTCCCCTATGAGAATACAAGACGGTATATCGATGTCCTGCCAAAACTTGTGGCTGGTTCAGAGAGCACCCATCACCGTTACCAAGCACAACGAAGCCCAAATCCGACGTATCTTGTACCCCGTGCAACCACAACCACGACAGAAGGAGATGTTCATGATCGAGGACCCAGTACGGATCAGTAAAGCCAAGGGTTAGTTCGAGAAGAGTTACCTCCCCAACTGGAGCGATGAATACTTTGTAATTAAACGTCGCGTACCCCCGACAACCGCGGGTATATGAACTGTAAGATACTCAGGGGAGCCATTGCAACAAACGTTTTACGCACAAGAATCACAGCCCGCGGTGAAAACAGCGCAAAACCGAGCGACACCGACACAAGACGGTGCATCCCGTGAAATGGCAAGGCTTACCCCCAGTTCCTTCAAATCCTGGGTCCCAGACACCAGGTTAAACGGCTATAAAGCCAGAAACCACAGTCGTCAGCCTTCATTCTACGCTCGACCATGAACACAGTGGTATGAAAAAAGAGCAGCTGCCTCTGCACAGGTGGGCTTTGTGATGAGACTGCTCATCCTGTTGGTTATCTTACATGGAGGTGTGTTTTAGGACGTGGCATATCTTAGCACTCGTCAAGCACTGGGTAGGTGGTCTTCTCTCTGCCGGTCTCGACTGTACATCAGGAACCGCGGAGCACATTTTTTTTTGGGGAGGAGCGACTCTATATCGGCCATGTTAAATGTTGGACTGGTGCTATCTAAGATAGGACTTATAAATTTGCGGTCTCAAAAAGTGGAGCACCCCCCGTTTCCGCGGTTCCCGTAGATTTCATCTCCCTGGGCTCCTCTTCAGCGGGAAGTGGCCACCCATGTCGTGATGACGGGTCATGAATCAAACTTTGGTGCTGTCTTAACTGACTGGAATGTTTCCGGAGTTGACTACTCATCTCAACTAGGACACAACCACCAGTCCACCAGTCGTGACTACAGGTCAGACGAATCTACACCCCCTCCCCTCCCTTCCACGATAGCGCCAGTCAAACCCCATCTGGCCCCAGCGACCACCAAACCGAGTATACAGTCCACGTCAACATCGAGCCCCACACCAAGTATTGCAGCGACCACTACGCCGGAAACCCCGTCGTATATCATCATACGCGGTGAAAACACTAACGTGCCAACAACGGCGCCAAGGCTCACCGCACCCACCAGTGCTCCGGCGACACCCACCCACTTTCAAACGCGAACACCCCCGTGCAACATTCATTCACCTGCCTCATTGCACGGCAGATGGGCTCAGGCAAAATACACTTCGTCCAGAAACTCCTTCAACACGCCAACAGCCTGATTACGTCACCCACTGCCGGGGTCGGGTGGTATTACCGGGAATGGCAAGATTTGGGACCAGAAACTTTGGATCTCATGGCGGAGACGGATCGGGTCATCCAGCTCTTTACCAAAGGCAGTCATCATCGGCGGCTCAGCATCATCTACATTGTGCAAAATCTATTTCAGAATCTATTCCGGACGCACCCAGTTCGCGTTGAAAGCCTTTGAAGATGCGACAACCCCTGAGCACGGGTATATGCTCTTTGACCGGGAGCAAGCTAGTCCCGACCATCTTCGACCGGTACTTTCCCTGGGGAGACCCACCACGTGTACGTGCAAAAATAATATCAAGCACACCCTCATTTGCACCCCCATCTCGGGTGTGTGTTAGGTGAGGGTGCATTCCACACCTTAATCATGTGCGGTTAATAATAGACATGGGTTCGGGTCTTCGGCCTTAAATATATGTAAACATTTTAACAAACCCCTGGTAAAAGTATATATTTTCCGAATGGGCACACTCCTGCCATTATTCCAGGAGACAAGTGAGCTATTCAAATTGGAAAGGAAAGACGTGCAATCCTCCTTAAACCTTCTTCAACTTTTCTGAAAAACTCCATAAAATGTACATAAATGTGTCAAATTCGACCCACCATCCAGAGAAAACAAACGATTTTCTTGTTAGACATGTGAAAGTTTCTCCGTCCAACGAGCATTTTAGAAAGGGGGAAAAACAGGGGTTCGACCTACTCGTTTTCTGTAAAATTTTATCGCCATAAGGGAATCATCAGTTTCGTTCCCGGAAAAAGTGAGGATTTTGGCCTGCCAGATATTCAATTCCGGAAACGATTAACTCTGTAGTGGCGCGTAGGTGCGATAAGCAAGCAATTGTTATATCCTCGTTTGAAGAAATGATTACGTCCAGCATGGTGATACTATAGATATCAGTTAGTAGAGAGGGAAGAAGAATTACCAAGGCTGTCAAAAACAGGCGACCTTCCTTATTATAAAATTAGGGAGGGGCCATTTGTACGAAACCGTGGCAAGTGTGGAGTGCACCCTGAAAGGGATAATCATAATCATAATCATGGTTGCCTTTGTCTCTGAAGTGATAGGATGTTCAGGCAGTAGCCTTCAAAGGATAAAAGGGCATGGGATGCGGGTTCCAGCGTTAGTTGTGCAGGATGTCCGCTCGAGTACGGAAGCACGCTCCGACGTTCCGTGATTTGAGGACTGCCCCAACCGAGTTGGTTCGAACTAATGTATGCGGTGCTCTGACCATGTACGCTGTCCGTGTGAAATCGGGCATAAGGCCTTGAAAGGGAAAGTGCCAATGACTCCGGCCCGGAAGACCAAGTTGACCAAGCATAAGACAGGTCTCTGGACAGGTCCAGAAGCGAGTCCCGCAATCACGGAAGAAATCGATTTTACAGAAAGGCGCCTTTCTCAGTGCCATCTTAGCCACATTGGCTGCTTCCGTATTCGCTTCTCTACTCGTTGACTCTTCGGTCGACAATGAACCACACGAGAAAAATGTTCCGCATCGAACTACGCCTGCTTCAAACCCTGCATTCTCCGTTTCCGATCCCACCTACGGTGACGATCATCAACACACTCGATCAAGAGATGCAACAGATTCTACAATGACCGCGTCGAGCGACAGCGAAAAAGTACAACAGTAAAATCAGACACTTACATCACGTTCATGGGGCAATACAAGACCCCTGAACCAAGCCCAGCGTCAGTCGCACAGCCACCATAGAACGTACAGCCAGCACCATTTGTCCCACATCCGCCATTATCAGGTGTACCACACACAGCCCATAGTGGGTCGAAGACGAAGTCAGTGTATCCGCGTTGTTCAGGAAACAAACTGGCTTGGTATTACAGTGGGTGAAAGACAACCCGAACATGACCTGGAATGATAATGGCGAACTACTTGTACAGCACCTGGTGGTCCTCGGTACTCACATGACTAATTCGGATGCATCAACGCAGGTCACACATGGATGGGAGATGTTTGCCCGAGGATTGGAATACATGCATGTATCATGAGAATGGGGGGAACCCCAGTGCTGGGCCTGGATGCAGCGGAACATAGAACAGCAATTTCTCGTATAGGCGCTCCGCTAAACTCAAAGACAAACTCGGCCCTCACGGGCCTGGGAGGCCGAGTGGGAACCGGAGTCAAGACACAAAACACCACAAGGGATACATTTGAAGCCATTTAAACCCCGGAAACAAGTCCACAAGGCCTGTGAACACTATTAAAACAAACCACGGGAGCGAGAAAGCTCATTCGTCAAGTTTTACCTTACACTACCCAGTAATAGCTCGGCTGTGGTGTTTTCCAACAGCAGTTTATTCCATTATGTCACGCAGTTGCCACATCCCTTAAATCTCCCCGACGTTTGGAGTGTGGCCTGAGAGATATCTATTACCTTAACGGTGTAGTACGAAGTCGTGTAGGAAGGCAACACCTTAACTTCAATCTTCTCGAAGGCCAGTAACATACATCCAAAATATTCATTCAGCCGTTCGATAACCTCATCAAGAGCTTGAGACCGAGAGGATTCAATATTTTCCTGTTGGCGAATCTCATCCACATGGAGTACCACGACTAGAACCACAATTTCCTGATCATTCTCCAAACCAATATGACCGTACGTTCCAGCAAGACGTTGGAGGAGCTGTGTGCACTAGAGACGGATAAATATGTTGGGCCAGGTCGGCTCCAGGGGAAGGCCATGCTGGATCTTAAGGCTGTATGGGCTCTATGTCTGTTCCGATGTGGTGGATGGTAACATTGTCCGCGATATCGATGATCCCCTGCTAAGCGTGTGCCCAGTGCAAGGGTACTACGAAGATCAGGCCACACAGAGCTTTAACCACGTACTCTATATACCGGTGCGACAGACTGGCATCAGTACAATCACCATCGACATAAGGAATGACACCGGGCAAACTCTTGCATTCGAAAAAGTGGTGGTAACACTTCTTTTCGACAAGCACGCGCTCCCAACTTGTATAATGAAGGTGCCTTGTGAGTGCGATGCACACAGCTATATGGACTATTATATCCAACACGTCGGGGTGGCTTATCTGTCCTGGCGAGTACACGCATCCTACGATGTCATGGGCTAGGGAACGTGCTCGAGAGCATCGTCAAAAATTCCCCCCCACTGGTGACACGTTGGGTGAAAGTGGTCGGAAAACAAGCTGTCCACAGAGGGGTGCAAGTCCTGGGAGATGCATTCAGCGGTGTCCCCGTCCGAAAAGTCAAAGAAACAGGAAATGTCTTGATCGCCAAAGCAAAACGAACCGTAGGGTATAAAAGACCTGCACCACCGAGACTGCGCACCAGTCGACGACCAACCCACCGAAGACGCACATCGAAGACCCGAGATATCTTTGCGTAAAAATGTCCTCAATCCACCTCTCCACCAACAGTAAATTTGATTTGTAGCCCGTTCCGCCCACACAGTCCAGTGCCCAAAAGGGACTGTGGGTGGAGCATCTCCCGCTCTCCAGCATCAAGGAAACGGGGTCCATAGATTTCACCGTCAGCAATGCGGATAAGGCCTATGTGGCCCATACGTACTTGTATGCGAAGGCCAAGATCGTCAATGGGGATAGCTTCAGAATCGCCGACAATGCAACGGTGGGCCCGACGAATCTCTGGCTGCACTCTATTTCAACAGATGGATATTTCGCTCAGCGACAAACATCAGTGGCTCGACCAACCGGTACCCCAATTGGGCATACATCTAAACGCTGTTGTCGTATGGGCGAAAGGCTGAAAATATGTTGACAGCCCCCTTATTCTACCAGGACACAGCCCAGTACATGGGCACGGATAATGACCATACCGGATGGAACAAACGGAAGGGCAGCTCGGTCGATCTCATCGGTCGTCTGCTATTCCACCAAGCTGATAGCAAAATACGAACGTAGCGTGCAAGATCTATGGCGCTACGTTTCGTAACTTGTGTCTAATTCCGCTTAACCCGGGGCTAGGGGCCGTATGAACCCATGTACTTCAAGATCCTCATGGTACTCATATGAACAGTCACAATCAAAGCGTGACTGAGATACATCATTCTTTAGATGACGACTTTGCAACGAATATTATGGATTAAGAATACTGATCAGCGATACGGATTTGATATTTTTGGAACATCATGATGTCTTGCCGGCATTATTGAAACCTGTTGACCGCTTCTCTCTTGCAGGAAACAAGCCTATGTTTTTGTATACTATGATTGTCTTTTTGAATTTGGTGCTAATACTGTTATATGGAAAATGGAATAGGTCTTTGGATTATGGACGCGGATATTCTCTAATGGACGACGGCTGGATTTTGAATGACGGACTAGACGCTTGTAATCTCCACGCAACACCGTTATCTTTTGAACAAGATCCCCATCAAAATCCGACTGATACGGGCGCCACCGACCTTCGCATTGATGGCCACTGAAGCAGAGGGGAAAGCAGCAGACTATAAGATCATCACTCAATTACAACGCATATAAGGGAAGTGGGAAGATGTGCCGACATACTGACAGAGTCACATGACCTCACAGTATGGTCTTCTGCTTAAACTCTTCTGAAGCACATACCAAGAATCTAACGATTCGTGATATGTGTTGTATCTCAGGTACGCTTTTATTGTGCCTGTTCATGTGGCAACTTGGATGACATGACCACACGGCCCCTAGCATCGGCATAAGCGGTATTAGATGCAAATCTAGAGAGCTATGATGGAAATGCTCTAACAACTCGTATATTGGTAATATAAAAGACGCAATTCTGTATGTCCAAACAGTCAAACCGAATCCAGCCGTGAAATTGGGGCAACTCAAAGCCTTGAAGAAAAAACCCATCCCAGTACCCTATCCGACGTGTGCAAACCGAAGTGTTCTCTGTGCCTGCAAAGAAATCTTGTTCTTGGGGGAACTGCCAAGCGAATGATCCTGGGCTGTGTGGAGAATACCAATTTCACCGGAGCCTACCCGAAGAACCCGTTTGACTTTAAACATTTCAGCATCAATTTTCTGGCCCTGTAAGTGGACGAACAGCAGATTTCAGCCACTGCCTTAATACCAAACCCTGGGCGCGAGAATTTCATTCGGGCCCATCAGAGCCTGTTTACAGCGACAGGTCAATTTAACCAGGATGAAGGGAATATGATCAGTCGGTAGGACTACGCCAACGGATACACGTTGGGAACCTACCTTAGAAAACGACCATCAGCTGCACTTGGCCAAGCAAGGAAACCTGCAATTGAAAATCCACTTTGCACGAGCACTTCGGAGAACCATCAATGTGATGTGTTACGCCGTGGTTGACAACATCATTTAAGTGAACAAGGCGCGCAACCTTCTTGTGTGAGTTTCTCCCCTAACATAGATACGGACCAGATTACCATCCTGTTGGAGAATGACCCAGGGACACGCACCACGCTTTCAATGGTGTTCGCCGTAGACGTGTTTCCACTAGACCGCGTGTATCCTGTCGCATACGTCCTCAACACAGACCAGATGTATCTTCTCGGTCAACATTGGGTGGCCGTGGACTTGACAGAACAGCGAATACAATACTTTGACCCGTACGGCCTGCCTCCCCTCCATTCCGATCTGATGATCTTCATGGACGAAGGCCCAGAGACGTGGTGTTGGAACAGTCAAGCTTTGCAAGGCCTGACCAGTAGCGTGTGCGGCCAGTACTGCCCGTTTTACCTATATCATTGTTGCCGTGGACGGACCACGTACTGGTGTACGACTGGGCCGCAGATCATTTCAATGTACAACCTCCGTTCTGAGCTTACGTTCTAACCATTTCAATGTCCAAAACCCGTCCTGGATGTTGTTCTCACGCTGTTGTTATTTTTCATTGTCATTCTTGAATAAAAACAAATGAGATCTCACTCAAAACCCCGCCTTGTGTGTTTTCTGCACTATAGGTTACGAGCATAAACAAGTGGTATCAATGCCCCAAGCTTGAACATGAATGTGAGATTCTAATTTTAACCAAGCTGGTATAGGCCGGCCAATCAGCCGTCTAGAAAAGTAGCCAACCAATTCAAGGGCCTAGGATGGAGTCAAATGTAGCCAATCAATGGCCCAGAAAACTAACCAATGCAAGAGCACTGCAGTGAAATAGGGAGCCAGTGAAATCATCCCACAGACCAAATACATGTTTTGGTCTAGGTTAAGCTCGTATTCCAGCACAAACTAATTGGCAATATCGCTCCAATAGTTACAAAAGCAAAAGGTGGAGTGGAAAAAGCATAGAGTTCGAGGTGCGGGACCACGAAGACGACGAGAATTTCCAAGGCAGGTGTCCGACCACCCATGCAATCCACAGTTGACAGAAAGACGAGGTGGCGCAACACGGAGGATCGGCGTGTATAACCCCGACTGAGTGAGGACCGTCTGCCTGGACTACGGGGGAAGAGATCAGACCGCCACCCTCCTGAAAACCGGTACTATTCGACATCAACCGGGCAGTACGTCAGCCAATGCCTCCAATGGATTCTACCTAAACAGTGAGAAAACACTTTAAAATCATCCAAAGGTCCTACTTAGGGCCAACCATTCTTCGCGAAAGAGAACTTCTCATTAAGCACAATTTTCTCTTTGTGATACGTGTTGTTGTTCAAAAAACATTACCATGACACTATTTGCACGACACATTGGGACCCAATATTGTCTACCTAGACCTGAAAAACTCCCACTTCAGATCATGCACTTTCTCGACTACGCATACGCATATTGACAATTCCAGTAACAACGAACCCAGTCGGACACTACCCACGAGAGCTTCAATATGACATCCCATACAGCTCATTTGGACAATAGATGGCTCAAAAGGTTCATTTTAATTACTTTCCGGTAAATTCCCGTAATTAATCTTGTTAGCAATGATTCTTGTTGATGACTCCATGGGAACGCCCCGGCTCTGATCACGTGAACAGAAGTGACCTTTGGCCGCTGAGTATGCACAACCCTATTTCATCATCCCACATTACCCTAGGGTGAAATCCCAGGTCCCTAGTGCCACTGGTTCTTCGTATAGGGTTCCATTTTTGGCTGCGCATGCCCAGCCCAATTTCCTCACCTCACACTATTCAAGTGCGGAAGCCTGGGTCCAGGCGACTTATTTGATAAAATCCCCATGTCTCTAGCCCCACTGGTTCTCCGAACGGGGTTGCGCACGCGCGGCCCTATGCCCTCATCCTACATTAGAGGTCTGGGTCCAGGCGCCGGACTCTCCAGGTCTCTAGCCCCACTGGTTCTTCCTACAGGGTTCCACTTCCAGCTGCGCATGCGCAGCCCCGTTTCCTCACTCTACACTACCCTAGGACGGAAGCCTGGGTCCAGTCGTCACATTTGATGAAATCCCCATGCCTCTAGACCCAGATATCCAGACATTCCCAAAGACGTCTATTAACACTGAAGTAACTGATTGGGAGCTTATTCGCATTTAGGGGCAGATAAATCTTGCTGCACCTAAACGCCAGGTTCCGAAAAGGCACATAGGGGATTTAATCTCATACTGAACTTGAAGTGTGCTGAATGAAGCACTCTCGCTGCATGACCCCTCATATTTATAGCCAGGTTTCGTGAACTGGTCCAAGTAAAAGGGCAAATCCATACTGACTGACCTCAACAATTTGCATATGACCTCTGTGATGTCACTTCCGGTTCTCAGCAGGTGACCGGAAGTGGCCTTTGACCCTGCACACTGTTTTACCCGATATTGTGCTCATGCACAGGGTCAAAGGTCACTTCTGGTTATGTGTCCAGAACCGCCCGTACCAAACAGTCTCATATAATCTGACGTGTTTCTGGTATGATTCTTATGAGATTCTGGTGAGAAACTCTCCTCAACTAGTAATACACATATGAGACGAGGCAAGGTTTTACTTTTCTCACTTAAATCTCTTGTGAGGAAATGAAATCATACGAGGAACTTTGTGAGAAAATATGTGAGGTTTTCTATTCTGACCAGAAGAAATATATGGGAAAACAACTGAGTCCCTTTTTCTCACAAGAGATCATATGAGTTTCAGGACTTTGACAAAATCTGAAGAGAAAATGTTCAATATGAACAGAGTCCAAATACTCACAAGAGATCTCTTGTGAGATTATAGTCTTGGTATCCCTTTACTGACTGGAATCCTTTGTGTAAGTTTTGGAGGCAAAATTGAACCTTCGGAGGGGAATACTGTCACACAAGGGGATATGGTTGGTGTGTCCTGCACTCAGGAACTTACAAGTTTTAGATGGTTTACTGGTGAAATACATATGCTATAGTATTTTAAAAAAAGGAACAGTTATTGAGGTAGGTTTATTGGGATCATAGTGATATTTCAGAAACTATGTTTACTGGCTATTATCCTGCATCACACTGGACAACAACATGTTCTGTGAAATTTTGTGAATAATGAATCATCTTGTAAACTCTTTGGTTTTACTCTTTGTTCCTATATGTATATATATATGTATTTAAAGATTTCAAACTTATAACAAATTGAGGCTTATGTGTACCAAGCTTACATGTCCTGTACCATGCTTCACTAATAGTAGACAAAATGGAAGAGCCATCTTTTGTTGAAATAAGTGCTTGGGTCCTGAAATCTCACGAGAGATCTCATATGAGGTTTGACAAGAATTCCCGGGTTCCATGTAGGAATCTCATAAGAGGCCTCACAAGATTTAGGCAAGATTCCACAAATCTCACCTCATTTGCATGTTAAATTTCACGTAAGTTTCTGGCTAGTTTCTCACTAGTCCTCACCTCAGTTTCACATGTGAGATTCTTACGAGGAATTTACGTGAAACACACAAGATTTTATGTGAGACAGTTTCGTACGGGCGGAACTGATGTCGCAGAGTTCATATACAAAATGTTTAGGTCAATCGATATGAATTTCACCTTTTACTACTACTGTAGAACCCCATATAAAGTTAGTGTCCAGAAACACTTGTGCTTTTATGTCTGGCGTGTCACAATTATTTTGCCAACTCATCCCACTACATTGCCAGGCTCGGAGTTGGATCGAATATAATTATTTTCTGAGATCACGAATTTGATTCAGAACTCCTAAAAATAAAACGGGTCTTCGTCATTACAGACCCGTCATGTCATGGTAACACTTTGTCAGACAGAACATGGCTAGAAATGATGGAATGGAACTGACAAAATTTTTATTGGTAAAAATGAATGTTACAAATCTACACATTTAAGAATTTGTCGATATATATAATGCATTTAATGAAACAGATTCCAGTCATTACGATTCAATACAACCAGGTCTGGAAGTGAAATTTCTTCACATATCAACACAACACAGATAGGACGCTAACAAACTTGGAAATTTTTAATCACAAACATTATCACTGGACAAAGAACAAGTTAAAAGTTAAGCTATAACCCTGAACACTGATAATGTTTTCTCCTTCTTTCAGGGTAATCCCAGGAAGTTGAGCACAACATGAAAACAGATGATGGAGCATCTGCTTAGGGCTGTTCCACAAAAAGGTACATGGGGTGGGGGAAAGAATACTTTTCTGACCTCAACCACCCATGCGTTATTTATTCTATCTCACTAATGTTAAATGACTATGGTGGCCGACAGCTGCCATTCCATAAATGTAACTTTTTTAACGTTTTTTCTATTTTTTTTTTTTTTGAATTGAATTTTTTTTTCCATATTATTTCATTTTCATTTCATTTTTTTAAATTTCATTTCCGTTTCCTTTTTGTTTCATTTTGATTTCGTTTTCATTTTTATTTCACTTTCATTTCATTTTGTTATATTTTTTTTACTTACCGGTAAATTTAAAAAAAAATTATTATTTTTTTTTTTAATTTCCTTTTCATTTCATTTTGTTTTCATTTCACTTTCATTTCATTTTGATTTTGTTTTCATTTCACTTTCATTTCATTTTGTTATCACAAGAAAAAAAAAATAAGGTGGCAGCGCCCGGTACTGCCAGTTTTTTTTTTTTTTTTTCCTCTCTCAAAACGAAAACAAATTCTTCTGTGGCCGAGAACTGCCAGCCGAGCGCTGCCAGCCGAGAGCTGCCAATTCATACTATTGGCTAATGTGTATCACGTGTGTGTTCATAGTGCCGTACCCTTAGCATTTCTTTCACAATGCGAAAGAGAAGATGAACCTGTACGACGGTAGCACTTGCCAATTGCCAATCCCCCCCCCCCTCCCCTCTCCCCAGCCCCCGCCTCCAATAGGGGTACATTCTCGATGTTACGGTGCTGACAAAAGTTCCATATGGCGAAAAACAATGCCGCAGGGATTCCTGGTGAACAAAATAAGATGAGAACATACAGACTGTTTAAGACTACGATTGAACTCGAACCATATCTGTTATATAATAAACCAAGCCAAGTAACCACAAGTTAAAAATAGAAGTGGGTAGGCACACCAAGCCTAAGACCCCAATTCATCAACGTTTGTGTGAGGTGTGTATGGTAGTAGAAGATGAGAAACATTTTGTTTTATCATGTAACAGATTTCATTCAGATAGGATCTCTCTATTTCAAAAAATATCTGCTCGCTTTAATGATTTCAACACTATGAATGATACTAACAAGTTTGCCATGATTATGTCTTGTGCTGCCTTATCCAAGGTAGTTGTACCTACTCTTTATGAATGGTATAATCAACGCTAATTTATGCATTGTACTACATACAGGGCCGTCTTGGCGAATTATCATATTATTTGCACACGTTCTTGCTATATTTGCATCATAATATTTCGCATTAGTACTATTCCATCTACAATATATCCACGCAGTCTGGGTGAATGTTTGACTGCTTATCTTCACCCACTCAGGGTGTCAAATGTACATACTATTGTTACTCTGGTTAATTGTTCGATTTAATTTGTACTCTGCCTCTTATGGTGTTTGTGCAATAAATACTTGAACTTGAACTTGAACTTGGATATGAGGTCATGTTGAGCGAGTAGATATGTCGGAAATTGGATGTTTCATGGAATCTGACTGTTGGTTCGACGTTCATTGCCCCCGTTACCAACAATCAACAATATAAATAGCTAGGTACCGGTAGGTAGAATATAATGTACCAAGTACACTAAATTGTACCAACAATAGCTCACTGTAAATATGGAATTTGTGCGTCATGGTTGCGGAATAGTATCAACCACCTCGCTGGGGGTCTAATAACACCCCAGCCACCAGTCAGATTTTTGGACCGGATTCGGGGCCTTCGCGCACATCGCCGGCAGTGACATCATATATAGTAAAATAGATGTTTAACGAAAATTTTTATTACTTTTCAAGTCTGCATAATACCTCCGTTGACCTAGCGTTAAAAAGAATTATCTGGAGATAATTTTCCCTGTTTATCTGGACAGAGCATATGAAAAGTAGTTCGCTCATGTGCAACACTAAAGGAGTTGTTTGGCCGGATTCAAACTGAACCGTGCGTTGGTTGGTTTCCCCTATACGTCATAGCAACGTAGTAAAGGTCAACTTCCGCTATTGGAGGCAGGGATGGTAATGGAGCCTGCGAAATGGAGCATGCGCTGTGGGGAGGTTGGAATAGTATGGGAACCTAGAGCTACCCAGAAGGGGTGTGACTAAAAAGCGTCCGGTACCGTCCGGAAGCGTCCCGGGTAGCGCCCAGTACACCGCCCGGTACCTTTTACACCGCCCGGTACACCCTACAAACCATACAAACTTGTGTATGTCCCATGTAAATATCGACTGGTATTTGCCGTTTTCTGACGTGCGGGCGTTTAATCGCTTTGGCACCGCTTTCTAGATGATCGTTAACAGACTTTATTTATCTTTTCCTGTAAATTTGAGCTTAAATCTGCCAGCTTTCTCATTATTGTATTGATAAAGCGTCCGGTAGCGCCCGGTACACCGCCCGGTACACCCTACGATACTCCTTTTGTGTTCCATACAAAATTGTGTATGTCCCATGTAAGTATCGACTGATATTTGCCGTTTTCTGACTTGCGCGCGTTTAATCGCATGACCTTCTGATCTGGAATCATCCCGCTCATTTTCCTGGTCGACTTCCCCAGTACTACTGACTGTTGTCATTTCTTTGGCACCGCTTTCTAGATGATCGTTAACAGACTTCATTTATCTTTTCCTGTAAATTTGAGCTTAAATCTGCCAGTATTCTACGAATCATTTTTGTCTTATATCGTCCGGTACTTCATTCACCGCCCTGTACTGTAAATTTGATATTTTTCTCTTTACGGTACGTTTTTCACCATCCGATACTTTTTAGATGTTCTATACATTTTCAGATGTTCCAAATGGGCGGGATGATTCCAGACTAAACGCGCGCACGTCAGAAATCGGCAAATACCAGTCGATATTTACATGGGACATACACAATTTTGTATGGGACACAACAGGAGTACTTTAGGGTGTACCGGGCGGTGTAAAAAATACCGGGTGGTGTACCGGACGCTACCGGACGCTTTTTAGTCACACCCCTTCTTGCTAGCTTTAGGTTCCCATACTATTCCGCAACCATGACGCACAAATCCCATATTTACAGTGAGCTATTGTTGGTATAATTTAGTGTACTTGGTACCATATGTTCTACCTACCGGTACCTAGCTATTTATATTGTTGATTGTTGGTAACGGGGGCAATGGCCATCGAACCAACAATCAGATTCCACGAAACACCCAATTTCCGACATATAAATGAATCTACTCGCTCAACATGACCTCATATCCTGCGGCATTGTTCTCCGCCATATGGAACTTTTGTCGGCACCGTGACATCGAGAATTTACCCCTATGGGAGGCGGGGGGAGAGAGGACAGACAGGGGGAGGGGGGGGGGGATTGGCAATTGGCAAGTGCTACCGTCGTACAGGTTCATCTTCACTTTCGCATTGTGAGAGAAATGCTAAGGGTACGGCACTTTGAACACCCACGTGATACGCATTAGCCAATAGTATGACTTGGCAGCTCTGGTCTGGCAGCGCTCGGCTGGCAGTTCTCGGCCACAGAAGAATTTGTTTTCGTTTTGACAGAGAGAAAAAAAAAAAAAAAAACTGGCAGTGCCGGGCGCTGCCACCTTATTTTTTTTTTTTCTTGTGATAACAAAATGAAATGAAAGTGAAATGAAAACAAAATCAAAATGAAATGAAAGTGAAATGAAAACAAAATCAAAATGAAATGAAAAGGAAATGAAAATGAAATTAAAAAAAAAATCAAATAATGTTTTTTTTTTTAATTTACCGGTAAGTAAAAAAAATATAACAAAATGAAATGAAAGTGAATCAAAATGAAAACGAAATCAAAATGAAAACGAAATCAAAATGAAAACGAAATCAAAATGAAATGAAAAGGAAACGGAAATAAAATTAAAACAAAATGAAATGAAAATGAAATAATATGGAAAAAATATTTCAATTAAAAAAAAAAAAAAAAAAAATTGAAAAAACCCCGTTAAAAAAGTTACATTTATGGAATGGCAGCTGTCGGCCACCATAGATGACTATACCATAAAACTGAAAAATTGCATCCCCCCCCCCCCTCCAAATCCCAGGTATTTTTTTTCTTTCTGGAACAGCCCCTAGATACAAGAATTCACGACTAGCTGTGCTGATTAAGTGATCCAGCATCGACAATTAAATCAATGCTGTTACATAGGTGATGTCAGATGTCAGCATACAATGTAACTTAACACCTGCTATCCAGTTGATAGGAATGCACACATCATGGGTGTAAAGAGGGGAAAACCTTACAAGGCTACATAGAGTGAAGCTATATCTGGATTATTCTGTTCTAATTTATGAATTTGTTTTGTTGACTGCTCGAAATACATAATTTTCTGTATCAGTCATCATATGAAATGGTAATATTATTGTCTAAAAAATAAAAGTAGATAATACAATTGTGAAAGCTTTATATGTTTTTTATTCACGTAAGCAAGTTTCTACTGGTGCTGTGGTAAATATTCCACTAAATAACAAAAAAATAAATCTTCTAAAATGACAGGTGTACATTTTCTACATGCTAAACTATACACAAATATATAGAAGCTATGCTTTATTTACAAAATCATTACAATAAACTATTTACAACATTGTATGTTTTCAGTTCTGACTGAACAACTCAAGCTCATGTGTGATACATTGTACCTCCTGTAGTATGTGTGAACATTAAAAACTTGAATAACATTTGAATCAAGTTAGATATTTAATTCAACCACATATACTGTGATTTTCACCTCAAATAATTCGAGCATGCGACTGCCATCATCTCCATTTCATCAAGCTAATTTCCATGTTCACACTTCCCTTGATACATCTGACCCCCTTCAATGTTCAAAGTACTTATAGACAAGAGATGTCACTGACCTCGAAACCAAAATGACTTTCGAAATGTCATAGAAGAGCGTTATTGATTGACTGACCTATATATTGGGCCAATACACCCACCATATATTAGGAGGAATGACACCGCTACCTGAGGATGATGTCACTCAACACACAATCGGCGTGTAGGTTATGATTGGTTCGTGAAAATTACACCTCAGAATCTGAACACTCGAGGAGATCATATAAATCAAGGCAGGTTCGAAGTGGGAACATAGAAATTGACTTCATAAAATGAAAATGGACTGCATTCTGTTTTCCTGTCAACTTCCACAACTACTACATTGTGAATATTACCAGATTTTACGTTATATTGCTGGACCTGCTATGATGGAATTATGGGAGTCCTCACTGTGAAGTTTTTAGTGTTCATAATTTCATGACAGAGACCACATTGGAGCTAGCAGTTGATCGCGGAAGTAGAATCAAATGTATCCTTGCATCTGATAATAATATGATAATAATGAATGGATATTTACAAGGAGTTTTCTCCCTTCATGAATAGAACTTGAAAATGTACAATACGTCAAAGACGTTCTCTTTATATAAAATTGCATAATTATTCAATTTGCTGTATCAAATATATAAATGTATGGTTACTGTCAATATTTTAGATCTTCTCTTCACACCCTACATAAATGTTTTAAGCTACAGGAAAGTTTATGATAAATGGACTAAAAAATCAAATCTTTCTTTTCCACATATTTGTACACGTCAAAATTTATCAAACTCAAAAAGTCCAGAATGATCGGAGTTCTCACATTCTAAAAAATGACAACATCTAGATAATGCATTGTCAGAGGTGTTCTTGTACCAGCATTGGATGAACATTGATGCATGTCGAATAGCATAGCTTCACTATAACTTTTCCAAATATGAAATGCAATTTATATTTGTGAGGTGTAGAAATTTGTTAGGTACATTTTCATCCTAGTCGTTGGAAATATGAAATATAATCAATACAATATGATACCGATATATTTCAGTAGGCCTACCATTTCATTGGGGCTACTATAAAATGGTACATTATCATAATAGCCTTTTGGAATTAAAAACTATGGGCCGAGATGGAAAATATTTTGACACAGCACAATCATTTTTAGTTGAGGAAAAGGTTCAATAGACCTGATGCATAATTATATAATGTGAAGATCAGTGATTTCATAAGTGCCTCTGTAGATAGAGGACAAGAGTTCCCAGTAAGATGTACAGAAACAAGTGTGGTATGTGTACGGTGGCGCTGTTACAGTCATCTCGTGTACAGGAGTATACACACGCCTGGTACACACGATCGTGATCAGGGTATCGGATGTACTGACACTGGTCACCTAGGTTCTTGGCACTGCAGAATCTGTGAGTGCCCGCCTCACCTGCAAAATGAAGAAATAATATACAGGTAAAATCATCTGTGCAAATTGCTACAAATGTACGATGAGGAAAGTGACATCTATTCACCTAGCTACTCTCCTGACTGAAATGTAATGAATAAATAAATTCACAGAAATGACAGATAACACTGATGTTATTTAAGGTCACCCGCCCCAATATTAAAAGGGGGGTGGGGGGTTAGTCTTCACGAAGTTTCATATGATATCCGCCTCTCTTTTTTGAAAAAAAGTTAATTAGTGTGGCTGCGTCTGAAATCGCCGCGTTTGGCACCGTGACAAGTACAACTTCAAACAATTCAGATTGGCATTGATGCAGCAACTTAAGAATCGATGAAGTGACATTTTCTTGCAGAGGTGTTAGAAGTTGACTTTAGATGGTTTCATTTGGAAAAAAAATATTCCATTTTCATCTGTTTCACTATTTGATTAAGTTTGCCCGTTGCCTCTTTGAAAGAGTTAGAAAGGAGGAAATTGTGCATTTTTTCCCCTCTAAAATCTTCTACGAAAATGTGCCAAGATACGTAAAAATGAAGGGTGAATTTAAAAAAAAAATCCAGAGGAGGACCTCCGGAGCCCCCACTTCATGGGAGGGGACAACCCGTCCCGGTCCCACCCCGGTTGGGCCCCCTCAATGTTCAATTGCTTCCACCAAGCCCTTCTTGTAATGTTGTTGTCATATGTTGCAAATTAAGTACTCACAAAAGAGTATTCTCCAGGTTAATTGCTTCAACCTTTTAACTTGACAATCATTTAGAATGAATATGCCACAATTCTAGCAAGTCAAAAAACAGTTTTCAGTAACTACAGAAGCTGAAAGCTATGCAGGTAACAGGGTGGATAGGGACAATTTTGACAGTTTTGAGGATATATATTTTTTTCCATAGGCAGTTGAGGCAATAAATGGTGGTATTTTTTTGGTGCATCCATTGTGTCTATAAAATGTGGTTAAAACAATTACATTAATTTTCCTGTTTTTTTTTTATAGTTTATACTATTTCCACCAACATGGGTGAGTTTGTAAAAATAACACAATTTCTTCTGGGTCATTTAAAATCACCACAAGAGTCTTAGGGGCTTCAGTAAAGATGAGAGAAGCCCCCAGAAGTACTCACCTCCATAAATTCCTGTGGTTTTGATGCAGTATTTGGCCTCAAATAGGTCACAGGTTAATGATTGGAGGGGGTTATTCTCCCCATGGTCAAACATCTCCTGACAGTTGGAATCCAAACTGGAGCCACACTGGTAACAGTTCAGAGACGAGACTGTAATATCAATAACATGCCGATACAATGACATTTACATCAGGGGTTTAACAAATACACCCTATATTCAAGACAAGCCTAATAATATGCATTACTAGTATCAATAGGCTATAGTTATAATTACTATATTAATAAAATGCATCATCGTATGTTTCAACATTCATTCTGATTTCTCTCAAATAACCAATCCTTTTCGATTGAAAGTAGATTGCTCTATCAGATTGAAAATTAGTTTATTATGATCTATTATAGCTACTGATTTTTCCGTCTATATTAGATTCATTCTGTTCTTTTCCAATCCAATAAACTGATATTGATTCCAATCACTCCGAAAAATTGAGATTTCAATCTGAGAAGATGTAACAAGGGAAATTAGGGACAAGATCCAATCTATTAGAATTGACTTTCAGTCTAATTTGGATAGTATTCTTTCTAGCTAATATCAGAACAAGACATACTTGACACAATTATCGGCTTACAAAAACGATGCATGAACCAAGGTCGTTTTTTTTTCTTCTATGAAGAAGTTCTCCATTTTGCATCAGTAAAATATTTATTCTACATCTATCTGTGTTTTCATAATAACCGAAAAAATAGGTTTAATTTGTTCGCCTATCTAATCGAAATCGTATTTCCTCGGAAAAGTTTATGGATTTACGACCATCACTCACACAGTAACACTCCGCAGGCTCAGCACAGGTACTTACCTGAACTCGCAAGTCCCAATATAACAAGCGCAATCAACATCACATCCCATGGATTCGCCCTCATGGCGCTGGAGGACGATTTAATTACTAAATCTGGACAAACAGAATAATCGGGTTAAACTTGTAAATAGTTCAGTGTTTCTAAAATGGCTTCACCTGTGAAGTTTTGTCTCACCTGGACGACTCTAAAATTTGAACCCGAACAGCGGATGTCATTTTGATGAAAATGCGGATTTAGTTAGCGTTACCCTATTCACGGTTATTTAGCAATAAAATATCTCTATCAAGCGATAATTGTATAGTGAAATTAAGATCAGGATGAAAAAGATCCGAACAAATCCAGAAATACGGGATTATCTTCCCAGTTATCGTAAAATAGAAACCTGTGAATTTCGCTTTCTGCTCGGTTTCTAGTTTTAAAACTTCGCCGAGAAGCGACACCTACACCTGGCTATTGAGGTCAAGCAGTTCTTACCTGACGAATCGCGCATACCTGGATGATGATTCAATGACACAGGGGAGACAACCGAGTTAGGTAAACATTATAGAGAAACAGCCTTCACCTGCCTATTCGATGATCAAATGAAGATTCTCGTTAGGACAAAATCCTTTTGTCAACCAAATTCAGAACTGAGTAATATCATGAAGTTATTAAAAACAAATAAATAATATTTTAGTTGTTTCATTCAGAAGTGGGAGATGAATAAATAACGTGGTAATAAATTTATGTTATTTTCAACATAAAAGGTCAATATTGCAGTTATAACCATTTATCGCCGTATCAGTGAATGACGGTTTTGACGCTCGTTAATGAGCGGCTATAACATCAAAGATACTAACCCTTCGCGCACACCCCTTTGCACATGCACCCTTTAGAATTTGTCTTTATCAAGTTCGAAGTATGCCTCATGGCTATGGCAATGTATATATTTGTTGAAAGCGCATTTCTTCAGGATTCCAAATATATATATTTGTTCACTGTAAACCTGAAGATCGTGAAAATATTCGGATTTAAAACAAAATAATTCAAAATTTCTTTTAATTTTTTAAATAGTATTTTTAAAAAAGTGTTCATTTTTTCGTAACTTACATCATCATGTCCTGTAGAAGACAACTCCAACAGGAAATTCGTGTCTCAGTTTCATCAAGTTTGGCTTAGTTCTCATTCTATTGACATTTAATGGAATATTTCTTTACAAAATAGAGCAACTCACAATTTTGAACTTTGAAGTTGAATTGAATGTCAGTAGAATAAGAACTAGATCAAAATTGACAAAACCGAGACACGGATTTCCTGTTGGAGTTGTCTTTTTAAAAAAAAGTCTCAAGTCTGTGAAGTTTTGTCTCACCTGGATGACTCTAAAATTTGAACCCGAACAGCGGATGTCATTTTGATGAAAATGCGGATTTAGTTAGCGTTACCCTATTCACGGTTATTTAGCAATAAAATATCTCTATCAAGCGATAATTGTATAGTGAAATTAAGATCAGGATGAAAAAGATCCGAACAAATCCAGAAATACGGGATTATCTTCCCAGTTATCGTAAAATAGAAACCTGTGAATTTCGCTTTCTGCTCGGTTTCTAGTTTTAAAACTTCGCCGAGAAGCGACACCTACACCTGGCTATTGAGGTCAAGCAGTTCTTACCTGACGAATCGCGCATACCTGGATGATGATTCAATGACACAGGGGAGACAACCGAGTTAGGTAAACATTATAGAGAAACAGCCTTCACCTGCCTATTCGATGATCAAATGAAGATTCTCGTTAGGACAAAATCCTTTTGTCAACCAAATTCAGAACTGAGTAATATCATGAAGTTATTAAAAACAAATAAATAATATTTTAGTTGTTTCATTCAGAAGTGGGAGATGAATAAATAACGTGGTAATAAATTTATGTTATTTTCAACATAAAAGGTCAATATTGCAGTTATAACCATTTATCGCCGTATCAGTGAATGACGGTTTTGACGCTCGTTAATGAGCGGCTATAACATCAAAGATACTAACCCTTCCTGCACACCCCTTTGCACATGCACCCTTTAGAATTTGTCTTTATCAAGTTCGAAGTATGCCTCATGGCTATGGCAATGTATATATTTGTTGAAAGCGCATTTCTTCAGGATTCCAAATATATATATTTGTTCACTGTAAACCTGAAGATCGTGAAAATATTCGGATTTAAAACAAAATAATTCAAAATTTCTTTTAATTTTTTAAATAGTATTTTTAAAAAAGTATTCATTTTTCGTAACTTACATCATCATGTCCTGTAGAAGACAACTCCAACAGGAAATTCGTGTCTCAGTTTCATCAAGTTTGGCTTAGTTCTCATTCTATTGACATTTAATGGAATATTTCTTTACAAAATAGAGCAACTCACAATTTTGAACTTTGAAGTTGAATTGAATGTCAGTAGAATAAGAACTAGATCAAAATTGACAAAACCGAGACACGGATTTCCTGTTGGAGTTGTCTTTTTAAAAAAAAGTCTCATTATTTTAAATTATTATATTTTTCTTGAATTCAAATATCTTCACAAGCTACAGATTCACAGGGAACACACTCATATATTTGGAATCCTCAAGAAATGTGCTTACAAGAAATATATACATTACGATAGCTATAAGGCATATATTTATCAATATGAAGACAAATTCTAGAGGGTCTGTAAAAGTGTCTGCAGGAGGACCCTTAAACTTTAAAAATAGCTTATATGAAACTTTTAAGCTTTCAAAGGAAGTGAAAAATATTTTCCGAATGACACCAATTGGGATGTCAAATATATACCCTAATACACACGTTATGCTCGTATTTTGCAAAATTGAAAGTGGAAAGATGGAAAGCTCTACACTGCGGAGCGTATACTCCATCCCGCAAAATTGAAAGTATAGACAGATGGGAAGCTTAATTACATCGCCCCCGTATTCCAGCTTTCCAAAATGGCATATACAGGAATACAGGAGCTAAACTTCGTTAAAATTCGTTCCTCTCAATAATAGCATTTGTATTTTATTTTGGATCTGGTACGGTACACGGGGTTTTCAGGGAGGAGATGGTTAATTTCAATGAGAGGTGCACAT
Source organism: Hanleya hanleyi (assembly GCA_036873755.1). Classification (NCBI taxonomy): domain Eukaryota; kingdom Metazoa; phylum Mollusca; class Polyplacophora; order Lepidopleurida; family Hanleyidae; genus Hanleya; species Hanleya hanleyi. The sequence continues at coordinate 1,367 of JAVTVY010029747.1, read as the reverse complement.
CTAGCCGGTTTGGAGATAATGGGGCTAATTTTAACAAAGTATGCTCCCGTATATCCTATATGTGATAAATTCAGTTTGAAAAGCTGGAATACGGGAGCGGTGTCGCGCCTTTCGTCTTTCTACTTTCACGTTTGCCAGACGGAAAGATCGAATACGGGACAGATGTAGACTGGAGCTTTCCAGCCTTCTGCTTTCGATTTATGTTTACCAGAAAATGGATTTTCCGTCAGCTATCAGGTGAGAGATGTAGAGCTTTCTAATTTCGATTTATGTTTACTGGTATATGGATTTCGGGAGCAAGCATGTACGAGGCAAAAGTCTCCAGAAGCAAAATAAACACATAACACCAAAACAAGTGTCGTGTCAATAGATGCTGTCCAAAGAGAATTTTGTGTCTGGACCGAAAACCCCATATACCGGAAATATAGATAATATGGTTAGGGGAATCCCGCTCTCTAAAATGGAGGTAAAAGGGTCGTTTTCGCTCAATAAATCAGTTCACGTAATGAATCCAGCAAAATCCTCGTGAGGCGCATACAGACATATCCATCCGCATTAAATGGTAGTAAAAAAGTAAATTGTCATCTATCTATAATTTGCATAATAATAGGCGAAACATCCTTCGCGCTGTTTAAACAACATTGGCTGGTACTTCACATGGCAAATTAATGGAACAATGGAACAAGTCAATGCGCCTGAAATTTTGATGCATTGGTTAAGAAGAAATCAAAAGTTATTGAGCAAAAACGACATTTTTTACCTCCATTTTAGAGAGCGGAATCGCCCTAACCGGATATAGCTCGAAATACAATCAATATTCTATAAAGAAGAATAAAACAATATAACGGACACGCAATTATTCCCATATCAGTGAGCGAGGGGATCATGTTTTTTATCACTTGCTTTTCATTTATTTTTTTCGTTTATTGAACGTCTTTCTTGACTGGTTATTAAATGATTAATCAAATAACCTACAGCCACCTGCCAAAGGTGAACTTGTGTGTGTGTGGCGGGGGGTTAGCGATATGCATATTTGATACTTTGAGCAATAGATGAGTAGTAGTAAAAGGGGGGAAAGTTGGATCATTGACCATTCATTTTTTTGCATATTATTAATTTCAGGAAAGGTCAATGATATCAGTTTTGCTCCTCGGTAAGCTCCGTCACTTCCGATGACCTTTGCGCGAATTTTACCCCTTGGGATGTCATTTTCGGCCAGTCTTTGCCCATCCGCAGGAATTTACTCCCCAGTCACTTCAATGTTAATTTACCCAGTCACCTCAATGTTAATTTAATCCCAGTCACTTCAATGATAATTTAGTTCCAATCACTTCAGTGTTATACTTCATTCCGCCAACTGTGACCAT
>JAVTVY010029746.1:0-121082 GCA_036873755.1 Hanleya hanleyi | reverse complement strand
AGATAATTAAAAACTCTAGTAACTCGCCTTGAAATTATAGGGAATGACTTTAATTGAGCTAAAGATGAAAGAGAAATACACTTAGAAAAAATATTTTAAAAAATAATAAAAAATCGATTTAAAAAAATATATATATTTATAAATTTTCACAATTTATTGGAAATTTTTTACGTAGACATCGACCATCCAATATCCCACAGGCCAGGCAACTGTGCCATCCTTCTACAAGTAGATTACTCTGATCACAGGTTGGACTATATAGAGTAACATAGTAGATCATCATGATCACAGTTTATACTATACAGCAACATAGTAGATAACTATGATCACAGCTTACACCACATATACCCACTTTACACCCAAGATCAAAACCTGCACACATGCACTCATTTCCGCCCTAGCTGTGCTTTTTCTACTACTGATGACGTCTCAGGCGATGTCACGATCATGCGGCCTTGTCCTCAATAGTGATGAACTGGCCTCGTCACCAGTAGTGATGAACTGGCCCCGTCACCAGTAGTGATGAACGGGCCTCGTCACCAATAGTAATGAACTGGCCTTGTCATCAATAGTAATGAACTGGCCTTGTCACCAGTAGTGATGAACTGGCCTTGCCACCAATAGTGATGAACTGGCCTTGTCACCAATAGTAATGAACTGGCCTTGTCACCAATAGTAATGAACTAGCCTTGTCACCAATAGAGATGAACTGGCCTTGTCACCAATAGTATTGAACTGGCCTCGTCATCAATAGAGATGAACTGGCCTTGTCACCAATAGTAATGAGCTGGCCTCGTCACCAATAGAGATGAACTGGCCTTGTCACCAACAGTAATGAGCTGGCCTTGTCACCAATAGAGAGGAACTGGCCTTGTCACCAATAGTAATGACCTGGCCTTGTCACCAATAGAGATGAACTGGCCTTGTCACCAATAGTAATGAGCTGGCCTTGTCACCAATATAGATGAACTGGCCTTGTCACCAATAGTAATGAGCTGGCCTTGTCACTAATAAAGATGAACTGGCTTTGCCACCAATAGTAATGAGCTGGCCTTGTCACCAATAGAGATGAACTGGGCTTGTCACCAATAGTAATGAGCTGGCCTTGTCACCAATAGAGATGAACTGGCCTTGTCACCAATAGTAATGAGCTGGCCTTGTCACCAATAGAGATGAACTGGCCTTGTCACCAATAGTAATGAGCTGGCCTTGTCACCAATAGAGATGAACTGGCGTTGTCACCCTTTGCCAACATCAATAAATAATGACCAGGCCTCATCAACAGGATCATTGTTTCCTCACTGTCTAGAAAACAAATATATGTATACAGCATTTCAAACTTTCAGATATTTTCTACACCATCCTTCACAGTTGCCTGGCCTGTGGGATATTGGATGGTCGATGTCTAAGTATAATTTTTTTCAAAAAATTATGAAAATTAATAAATATATATTTTTTTTTTAATGGATTTTTTTTTTTTTTTTTAATATTTTTCATCTTTGGCTCAAAGTCATTCTCTATAATGTCAAGCTGAGTTACTACAGTTTTTAATTATCTACCATACCCTGCCCTCTATGACATAGAATAATAGAGGGCAGGGTATGATAGATAATTAAAAACTCTAGTAACTCGCCTTGACATTATAGGGAATGACTTTAATTGAGTCAAAGATGAAAGAGAAATACACTTAGAACAAATATTTAAAAAAATAATAAAAAATAGATTTAAAAAAATATATATATATTTATAAATTTTCACAATTTATTGGAATTTTTTTACGTAGACATCGACCATCCAATATCCCACAGGCCAGGCAACTGTGCCATCCTTCTACAAGTAGATTACTCTGATCACAGGTTGGACTATATAGAGTAACATAGTAGATCATCATGATCACAGTTTATACTATACAGCAACATAGTAGATAACTACGATCACAGCTTACACCACATATACCCACTTTACACCCAAGATCAAAACCTGCACACATACACTCATTTCCGCCCTAGCTGTGCTTTTTCTACTACTGATGACTTCTCAGGCGATGTCACGATCATGCGGCCTTGTCATCAATAGTGATGAACTGGCCACGTCATCAATAGCGATGAGCTGGCCTCGTCACCAATAGAGATGAACTGGCGTTGTCACCCTTTGTCATCATCAATAAATGATGACCAGGCCTCATCAACAGCATCATTTTTCTCACTGCATAAAAATCAAATATATGTATACAGCATTCCAAACTTTCAGATATTTCCACATCATCCTACTACAAGTCACTATGATCACAGCTTGCACCACATATACCCACTTTACACCCAAGGTTAAAATCCCCACGCAAACACCCATTCCAGCCCTAGCTGTGCTTTCTCTACTACTGATGACTTATCAGATGATGTCACCGTCATGTAATTTGTGCTCGATCGTCCACCAGGAAGTCCAAGGTCAATCCACAGGTAGCAGTCCTTGAAAATCGGAGGGCAAATATTGCGAGATGTACATATGGGGTCGCACTTGAGGCCATATTGGGTTTAAGTATAAGTATCTTATCTATAGAGACCTCTCTCCCCCAACCTTTCCTCTCCCCCCCCCCAAACCTTTCCCTCTTTCCCTAACTCACCAAGGACTGCTGCCTGTGGGTCAACCCACCACACTTCCGTCCCATTCCCACAATGAGCAATCACTATAACAGCTACATGTATACTATATCTATGGTCAATTATGGAAGCCGGTTCTTGGTGGCGGCTGGCTTGAAGATTTGACACTTGTACTATGTTTTGTACTACATGAATAACTGGTTGTTAGCCATGACACAATAAATATCTTGAAGTTGGGGTGGATAAAATCGTTTTGTAGCACAACAATCTCATTCAAACAGATTGAAGTCTGAAAATCATAGGTAAATTTTATTCCCAATACTTCGATCTTTATAAACATGATTGGAACCTTTGAGCAGACAAAGCGATATTAATTGTCGACCATGTCGATATTATGTACATTGCAATGTTAACGGGCGACACTGATCACAGCTTACATTATATACAATAACATAAAGTAAAACACTTCACTACAATAATTCAAACATACATGAATACAACCATATATAGCCTTAAATAGTAATCACATTTTTAGCCGAAAAAGCAGGTCTAAGTCAGTTCAAGACTAAACTCTGAATAACCGATGAACACAGCCAAATACCGTTTTCAGTTTCAGCGAATTGGAACATTTTAGTATCTTTTTTATAAGGGGGTCATTGGTTCTTCATTCAAAAGCTTTAGTTCAGACCGGCGGCATAAACTGTCAGAATAGATCAATAGACATGGCAACCACTAGCTGACTGGGGCATATATAATAATACCCCAGCCACTAATCAGATGGGATTCCCGTCCGAGCAGCACACCGCCGAAAGTGACATCATATATAGTAAAATCTATGTCTGCCGAACATTTCGATTACTTTTCAATTCTGCATAATACCTCTGCTGACTTAGCGTTGAAAAGGATACTCTGGATATTATTTTCCCCGTTTATTTCTTTAGAGAATATGAGAAGTAGTTCGCTCATGTGCAAAACTGAATGAATTGCTCGGTCGGATTCGAAATGAACCGTCAACCTGTAACCATCTGGGTCATCTATACGCGGTAAGACTGACCCAGGGATCGTGTGTATCCATTGTCAGCCTACTTTCGGCAACTGCAAAAGTGAATTTCCAGAAATCAATATCACGTGACCTTGTCAGCCAATCAGCTAAATTCTACCGACGTAACCCCAACGTAACCCGCCATTTTCGAGTCATGTGATGTCCTACTTCAAAATGACAGATCTACCAAACTCTTGGATGATACGAAAGTTATTCGTACCTATATATTTTGTAAGCCCAGGCAATATCTGTTTCCGAAGTGGTATGAAAACCTGTAATTTATCAAAGTCTGTTCTCCGCCGGATGAAGGCCGAACAGAATACGGTAAAGTACCGGATATCACTCCGCGATAATGGAGACAGACGATTCGCAAGCCATCTAATGGATGGCGACGTGTATGGTAGGCCGTAAGAGACAAAAATCGGCAATTGGTGCAGACACATATTATTAGCCAATCACAGAGCTGTTTTACTTGTAGACATTAATTATAATCTGTCTACATACAATTTAATTCAGTATCATATCAAATTATCTTATATCCGTATACATATTATTTAGATACTGCATCAAATATTTCAATGCTGCATCAAATTAATTTGTATACGCATTGCAGATGATTTAGATATTGTATCGAATCATTTTGTATCTGTATAAATATTTCATATGGTGTCCTAAAAAAATTCGATGTAGCATTGTATTGATCCAATGAAATCGTCGGAATTATAGACACTATAAATCACTTCCGCTCCTACAATTTGAACCGTGGGAGCGTGTGGGTTTTCCCGTACATGTCCTAGCAACGTCGTAAAAGTCATTTCCCGCTTAGTTATTGAGGGCAGGGACATGAGTGGAGTGAGCCTGTGAAACGGAGCATGCGCTGTGGGGAGGTTGTTGATCACCTGTTGATTGCTTTGTACCAACGCGAATCTTCTATAAATATTTCCTCTCTTCGAAAATGTATACTCAATCTTCGTTGCTGTTGTTGTTGCATCTGGTCTCCAGTATGTGTCCTGTTAAATATCGCCATAAATGTAGAAATTTGATTTGACTGGGTTTGCGCAGATGGTCTGTCACTCGATCTTGTCATCGTGACGTCAATAGGAATGTTTTGGCATTGGACGGAAATGTTACCCGAGATGTGCATATCTAAGTGTCCTTTCTTCGAATTACCACGTAAAACTGAATTCCAAATTTCTGGCGAATATAAACACTTCTATTCCATTTTGTCCTGTTAGGTCTCTTTCTCAATCCGATGTTCGAGTTATCTCACTTGAACAGAAGGCGAAACTAAAGGGAAATTTCAGGACGTTTCTTACCAAAACTAGCTGTGACCGTATAAGCTCCGGATAAACAGACAGACATACTGACGGTTACTAACATTATATTAAAATACCTCAAAATAGTATAACTGTTGCAAGATGCGACGTATAGTGTGATCATCATTTAGAATTAACCAAGGACGGGAGAACATTGCCCCGCGCCCCCCCCCCCCCCTTCCAATATTATCGGCGAATAAAAAAACAAAAACAACTAGATATTGTTGGAACAATAACGCGGCCTTTCCATGACGGTCCGACAAAGGTATCCTTTCGTTGTAAATTAAATTCATATCGTGTTACATATGCGATGTGGATATAGTGATAATTGAACATGATCCGTTTAATTGACAAATATACATAATGCATCATGGGCTCATTCGGGTTCGCAGCTCCTTTTCTCATCTAAAGCGACGTTCATTTAATTGCAATCGCGGGGGAACTCGGTTGGTACAGTCGGAAAAGGAATGGATGGGTCGGGTTACATACAGGTCTTCGGACCTTGTCAATGGAGAACCAAATAATAACTCTTTGAAACCGATCTGGCGTTATACAATTAGATGGATGAAATCAATTACTACTGAATATCGAAAGCGTTTAACCTGGCAGGTAATACGCAAATAGCGTACACGAAGTGGGGTAAATGTTTTTTGTTATATCTTCAAAACACTTAATGTTATAATCTTGAAATTTCACAAATAAACACATATATATACCTGTATACCAGCTTAGTATCTACAAATCGAGATGCAGTCATAAGCCGGTTCACTCACGTATTCTGGCGCACAATTTTAGTCGACTGGGTGTTGTTCTTTAATTATAAAACACATCTTTACCTTCTTTGTACAGTCCATTCGTACTTCATCTCGGAGCATTCCACGTAAACGGCGACAGCAAATATTTCCTCGTTTTAGGATCTTTTATCCTAATGCCATCCCTGCCGAGCTTGCTTGGAAAACAGCTATATTCTTACGCTCGCTGTAAAAAGAACATTCGCGCGTACTTCAACAACAGGCGCGCGCACTTCCGGGGAAGCAAGTTATTCCCCTTGTTTGTTTTCGAATACCAGTATAGCTGAGCCTCTGTATTATTTCGAACTAACGGCTTTCTCGTAACTTTTCAAGTTTTCCACAATTACTGTTCCCGGTACGGGGTCATTTTCAACGAAAGAACTCATTATTGGTAGTAACAGGCAACAAATTTTAAGTCCGTACCTATTGCGGTTCAAGAGATAAAAGGTTTACAAAATTGAGCCGGCCCCGTCATGTAACACGACGTTGATTTAATTGCGAACGCCGGATGCCTCGAGTGCTACAGTCGAATCGCTATAGCGAAATTGACAGCGATCATTGAATAGATGAAATCAACAAATGACCACAAACAGGGCGAGAGAACCATTTAGCGGCTTAGTAGTTAGGGAAAATTGTTTTTTTTAATATCTCTAAACCTATCAAAGCTACATTCCTGAAATTTCACAGGCAAATACATATATATTCTCTCAATAATAGGTAAATATAGTGATGATTGAGTAAATACTTTTCGTAAAATTTAAATAAAGCGTAAATTTCACAAATTGCTAATTATGTTCTATTCTTTCTGGTATATCTTGATGGCTTCTAACGTTTTACTGTTACGTCATATAATGACCTACATTCATGTGCAAATTTCAAGTTAGAATTCCTAACAGTTTTCAAGTTATGGCGCTGTAGTCTGAAAATTGTCGGTGGCCATATCTCAAAAACCAAGGTCAAGGTCAAGTTGAAAATTCAGTGACGTCATACCTGTATCATGGGGTACAAATGTACTAAAGGTAGGTAGAATAACAAAAGGTCTATCCATTGGAAATGGAAAGACCTAATAAAGAAACAAACACGACACAAAGCAAAACAAAACAAAAACGAAACAGAGAGATTTAAAAAAAAAACCGGTAGAGTAAATCGAAAAAAAAAACTATATCTGTATTGAATGCAGATTTTACTCTCCAATAAGCATGAGAGGCATCCTTGCTCATTCACATTCATAATATCACTAAGGGTCAGCAAGAGCGACTCTACGGATTAGAGAGCTCGTGGGTTCGATTTCTCGCATGACGGCTAAATTATTCTTTCTCTCGAAAATTGTTTCCTTATATACAAATTACTTTTTAGGGGCTATACTCCACACCAAATTGTCATTTCTATAAGCTGAACAGCATAGAACCCCAACAAGTAGAGAAAATTCTGTTAATGACATGGTCAAAGATTAATGACCCTTTCGACTGAAATGATATATACGTAGTATTTGTTTGGCGTCGAATATTTGAAGAAAAAAAATTGAAAGAACAAAACAGGCAAAAAATATAGAGTTCACACAGGCGAAGCCTAGGCGGCCCCTGGATCCTCGCCTAATTGTCATCTAATTGTCATGTGACTTCCGTCTTGGGTTTCGCAAGTGTAGTTTGGAGGAATAATGTAATTGGCTCATAATCAACATTTTTATTCAAGCCAACCCAAGATTGCAAAATATGTCTCACACATTTGCTTTACCAACAGGAGTCGTGTACAATAGGACCAGAACATAAACCGGATATGCCAGTTCTGCCTGTTGATTGGTTGACTGGGCCAAACCAGACAAACAAGAATAAGCAATCACATAATCTGATTGGATAGTTATACACTGTAAACTAAAAACGCGTTTCGCGTGCTAGCATGGCCCTGATATAACGGATTTTGTAACACTTCATGCGTTTATTCAGAAACACCCAACGCGCTGGCCCAACAACACGTTTAGTCAGCAACACTTAAGCAACGCATAAAGCGTTTTGGGCCAACGCGTTAGTTGTTGTTGACCAAAAGCATCAAGTGTTGAAACATCCAGGACAACAGCTAGGACGTACACCACACGAAACGCGTTTATGTTATGAAATGAAATGAAACTTGGATAGTTGATAGACCTGCTGGAGAAGTGCATATCACAAGTGAGCGGTGATTGGTCAGATTGTATGGCGGTTATCTTGGAGAAAGCTCAAAACCTTCAAAGCTCCCCTCCGGAGGAACCACTAAACCATTCGACTTGGAACTTAGCGAACGTAATCTATGGGTCAGCATCTACAATTCTGCTGAAGGGTTTGTTGCTCATGGAAACAAGATGGCCGCCATGGACCATTCAAAACGGTCAGATTTTTAAGTAACAGATTTGGATGGGGAAAGTGTCTAAATATATGTTATATGATCAAGAATATGTAAAAAATTTGTCATTAGGTCACGTGGATTGGCCGCCATCTTGACTTTGTGAAAAACTTTACAAATTTTGCAAAGGTTTAATCTCTTGAACAATGACAGGTACAGATTTTTAGTCTACTACGATATATGGGAAAGGACATAGTCTGTTGACGTGGAAGCAAATACCATTGATTGGCTGAACGGTTTAGCGGCCATACTGGATTTAGCCCAAAACCTTCTAAGATCTTCTCCTCTGGAACAGCTGAATCGATCTGTTCGAAACTTGCTATACATAATCTATGGGTCAGGGTCTTCAATTATTCAGTAGGGTTTCTAGCCGGGAAATTAAATATGTTCGCCACCGACCAATCAAAATGATCAGATTTTCAAGTAACGGATTTGAGCGAGAAAGTTACGATATGCATGTATATTCTATATGATATACGGTGTAACAATCTGCTGCCCCCCAAAAAAAACACTATGACATAATCAGACAGTCCGGGGCTCTTGCTATGGCTACAACGGGCTACCAACGGGCTCCCCAATATGGGTACAAAGAGCTCAGCTTCAAAGTTCATCTTCTCTGCAACTGTTAAGCTGATCGACTTACAAACTGGCATATATCAAGCCATCTGAGCAAGACCGGCAAAATGACATCATTAATTCCGCTTCACGACACCAGTTGACGCTGAATAACACACTGAATAACAGACTGACTGGTTTAGACACTAATAAGAGGAGTTGGGACTACATGTCTGGGGTATCAACCCATCTGAGCAAGACCTAAAAGGTCACATTATTTGTTCTACTCCGCGACGCCACATGACGCTGTTCTGTATAACGCACCGAATAACAGACTGGCTGATTTAAAGACTACTATGAGGAGCTGGGCGGTGGCCTGTCTAGATGATCTTTGGTAGAAGGATCAAGACCTGGCCTCCGGCCATCTGCTGTTCGCAATTCCAATTTATTATTATATTTTTTTCTAGTTTACAGTATATAGAGCAAGAATGCACCCAACGTGAGTATTAAACGATACTGTCTGTCACAGTAACGCAAATATACTGACAGACGAACACGCATTCCCTTGAATCACGAATCCTGAATCCCCACCACATGCAATGTCGGCTGCATTGTACTGCACGCAAATAGACAAATTTCCAACCAACAAGAATGGAACTTGAAGTTCATTGATTGGTTGGCTGATTTTTGTTTTGTGTTGAATTCTTCTCTTTTTATTTCTCCTTTATCTTTTCTTGTCCTCCCAAGCCCAGGGCCAAGAACATGGCTTTGCGGAAATGGGAACTGCGGGCCATGTAAGCGAGCGGATAGACCATGGTGGACGCTTTGGCCATTAGAGGCGGGAGAACGGCCATCACTGACGTTATGTTAGAGGCGTCGTTGAAGACAGCCCACACGACGATGTAGGCGTAGGGGAACCAACCAATCAGCGCCGTGAGAGTAAAAGTCCAGGTCAGCTGAGAAAAGAAAAACAAATCGTTTATGATGCATCATAGTTGACATTTAGTTCACAGCCTTTTTCAGAGTGACCAGATTACGTATTTGGTGAAGGTAGATTTTGGCAGAGGCCTCATCACAATTAGTAATTATCGGCCACATCTCCATGAGATGACCGTCAAAGTCATCAGTATAGCCTACATATACTTAGAGCCTGTGCCGAGTGGAGACTAACCTTGGGGTCACCATATCCATTCTAAATCTACACTTCTTGCGGGAATCCCCAGAAATAAAGATCATCAGTCGTCATTCACCGGCTAGCGTCATATGTTCGGAAGGCCTTTAACCATACCACGCCTGGGGGGGGGGGGGGGGCGCGGCCCCCTCTATCAGACTTAATGTTTACCCTATGTCCGAAACGACAAAAAATTGAGAGCTGACACTGTGCATTTATAATTTATCATATTGGCGTAATTTTAAGCCCGTTTGCTTAACCCCACGAGCAGAAGATCATGGGCAAATTCACAATGGCGGTCATGTAGCGTACGAGAACAGTGATGTTTTCTTCATTTTTCTTCTATATTCCAGGTTTTCTGCGAGGAAAAATTGACAACAAAAAAACAGATTATTATTTACTAATTTATGATGCATAAATAAAAGTTGAAAAATCTGACGTCATCATAGCGGCCATATTGGATTTTAAAAATGTATTTTCTGGTAGAGCTTGACCCAAGGGTATGGTGTGGTAAGTTTCAGTCCCCTAGCTCAAGTAGTAAAAAAAAATATTTAGGGAGGTCGAAATGGCCATCGCCCAATCCTGGACAGGTCTAGCCAAGTTCTCATGTCTGTCTCCGTTCAGTGACGGAACAAATATATTAGGGCCATGTTTGCGTCGCGTGGCGACTTTTAGAAACTCGCCACTCGCCATGACGACTGTCGACTCCATCCTATCTCTCACCATGTGAAAAATCGCCATTTGCTACGCAACGGAAAACCACAGGCCCCAGTGTCTGGACAGTAGAATTTAAATTCAGTATAATTTAAATAATTTAATTTTTTTTAAGTCATCCTATAATACAGAGAGGACTGTATTATAGGATGACTTAAAAAAAATTAAATTATTTAAATTATACTGAATTTAAATTCTACTGTCCAGACACTGGGGCCTGTGCGGAAAACACGGCGAAATTTGTCCTATCTTTTAGCATTGCAAATATCGCCACTCGCTACGCGCTGGTGTTTCTTCGGCGCGCGGCGGGTGTCGAGTTTCTAAACGTCGCCACGCAACGCAAGCTTGGTACAAATAGCACATCATAGAAAACGGCACTTCGCTAAGAATTCAGGGCACTTTCTCCTCATAAATCAGCCGCAGACCGGGATTCCCCATTAAGTAAAGATATCAAGTTATCCACTGTACCACGAGAATCGTTTGTGATACCACAGATATCAATCGCTTGGAGATACATTGTATATATTTAGATCACTGCACATTTCTCTAGTTTGATTTAGTATAATCAGGATAGTCTATTCACCTCAAATAAATGGTTCCAAAATTCCAATCTTTAAACTCTATATTTTATTAATAAATAACTATTTTTTTTATAATCATTATAAATTGAGAAAAATTAATTATAGAATTGACACCTGATCGTTTTCAGTGTCTAGTGCATGTATGCATGTTTAAGCTACACAGTGCATGTGTTCATGTTAAGAGTGGTGGTCCAAAGCTCGGGGAGTGTTTTGGAAACAGGATTTTTGGCCTACAGATGACCGCCCCTTCTTCTTGGGGTTAAATCTGAGATCCATTTCGGGTCGGTAGAGATATCTCGCAACGGATCTTCGTCATTCTCAGCTGAATTCAATTGTACTTAGGGGTAGATAAATTACATCTACTTGGAGCAATTTGAACATGTTTATATGGATAATTGTTAACGCTTAAATTCTGGTATAGAGCTAACTAAATATTCGCAAAAGCACATGGATGATAATGATGATAAATCTTTATTTGTTAACGGTAGCAAGTAACCGTGATTGGATAAGTGTATGGGTCAAGTATTTTTGTCTATTTGTTTGTCCTTTGATTTAACATATGTCTACCTTGGATCACGTGTGGTTCATTGTAACTGAGATCTAATCTACATTTGACATTGGATTGTCAGTTGGCTGTATGATATTGTCTGTCAACGAATAAAGACCATGTTATTTGACACAATGACTGTCTCGGGTCTTGAATGAAGAATCTTCAGTGGCCACCTGAAGTCGAATCTGTAATCGTCCTCTGTAAAGTTTAGTGCATGGACCCTTCAGGTGAGACTGCGTCACAAGCCCCGTAGTCTCGATATTACCTGTAAAAGCCGCAACAGGTATAGCTCCGGTGTAGCCTTGTTCCATACTACGTGAGAACAACGCTACGGCTGCAAGCCAGTCACCAGATCGAGTTGTTGGGAAATTGCCGTACGGGCAATATTTGCCGAACCAATTGACCATAACCAATAAAATAATTCGATTCTATGTCCACTTACCTTTCATAAAAATCCTTGTTTATGAATGACCGTCCGTTTTTCGCTTGGCAAGAGATCGAAACTCGGACGAGGGGGTTATACTGTCCATGTAAAACTTATCGATGTAAAGATGGCGGCGATGTGGACAGTTTTACCCCCCTCGTCCGAGTTTCGATCTCTTGCCAAGCTAAAAACGGACGGTCACTCATAAACAAGGATTTTTATGAAAGATAAGTGGATATAGAATCGAATTATTTTATTGGTTATGGTCAATTGGTTCGGCAAATATTGCCCGTACGGCAATTTCCCAACAACTCGATCTGTTGACTGGCTTGCAGCCGTAGCGTTGTTCTCACGTAGTATGGAACAAGGCTACACCGGAGCTACAACAGGTAGTAAATTTTGGTGACAGTCCGCTAGGTAACTCGAATGCGCTTGACTGCGCAAGTTTAAATCGATGCGTTTGATAGCCTTGTCGATCTGAAGTAAAGTTATATAATGTCCTGTCCCGCCGATTGCAACTGGATTATATGAAACACGCTCTATAACGCTGCCCATGAATATAAATCTCTCCAAATATTGATTAATTTCACCTTGGATGAACAGAGAGAGTTAACCATCGCATGACATGCTCCACCTGTTCGGTATATCAAAACACCCATAAGCTCGCATGTGCCATCGGCGACGACCGGTGTTAATCCGCTCTAAATAGCAGGCTCATTTGCTGAAACTGTCATGCCGCTGACACTCGCGGCGCTTTTGATTAAAAATCTTTAGCTCCAATAATTACGACCATGTTAATTAACGCTTGTATATAATCAGATTTTCAACATCCCGAGAGACAAGGAGATGTCGAATCACCGTTAATTGCATGGAACCCGTGTTGAAATCAATACGTAGAACTTTACAATTAACAGAAGAGCTTAAAAACTCCGAATCGTTTTCGGAAGAATAGATCAATTTGCCAGGCACGCTTTTATACCGATCGCACCTTTTCAAGAGGACATATTTCCGACTGGGAAGAAAGCCATCCGCAGTAAAACAAAATGAAGTGAAGGCATTCGGTGTTATTTACGTAATTTCTGTCATCTTTACGGAAAAATTATAATATAACTATATTCCTACGTTGTGAAACACCCGGCCAAAAAATACTTGCTCGGGTGCAAATCGAACTCACACTCAGGGGATACCGTCCCGCTGCTCTACCGACTGAGCTACACTCTTAAAATAAACGTGTTGTATTTAACATTATAAATGTTCGTAGAGTGACAACCTCATATAAAGTCTTGAATTTGAAACACTATCAGAAATGTGTTGTATCCAGTATTACAGTGCTGTATCAGGAGCAATACAACACTTTAAAATGCTGAATTTAACACTTGTGTTGCAACTGATAAAGCACTATCATGTTGGATACAACACTTTTTTCAACACTTTCTGGGGGTGTTACAAATATAACACCTTATATAATGTTGTCACTTTTCGAACATTTATAATGTTAAAATACGATACTTTCAGTTTAAGTGTGTAAGGAAATACGCACACGTACAATTAGGCCTAAAACATGTTATACTGTAATGCTTTAATCGAAAACAGGTGAACAAGTGTAATTGGATTAGTTTACAATTCGCGAACAGGTGAAACACGTGTAATAGGATTAAAGAGAAGTGATTATTTGGCCATCACCCATGGTCAGAAGTCACACACTTAATCTGCTGGCTAACCACAATCCAATCGTCAGTACCATCATGGATTTTTTTTTAATTTCCCAATGAAATTAAGAGATTGTATCGTTGTGGAATAGCCAGCAATTGCTGAATTCTGATGACAGTTTTCTCGTTCTGGTCAGATCTCGTCAATCTGATCTCATCAATCTGATCTCGTCAATCTGATCTCATCAATCTCAGTAGATTCCTGAGATCACTCACATTACTAGTTGAATAGTCTTCTACTGATCCTATCTCGAAATCTCTACTTACTCAATGAAATCTGACGTATTATCTCCAAATTTCAACTCACTTTCTTGAAATTTCAAAATAGTATCTCGAAATTAAGAGTTACCAACTCCAAATTTCTGCTTTAATACCATTTATGTGTTTTTTTTTGTCAAACACAGACTCCCCCTACCACCCCCCCTTACCCTTCACAAAAGTTTCACTCCGCGAACAGAAACAGATTTGAAAATACAAAAATAGCAAACCGAAAACCTACAGGTGGATATAGATGTGGAAAAGATATGCGAAAAATTTCATTGGTCTATGGAATATATTTTTTGAAATCCTGCAGCTTTGATAGGAAATCGATAAAATAGTTAATAAAATATGCAAAAACTCAACATAATCATGTCCTGATCTAGAATATTCCATCACTGTATATGTTGAGTAGCCTTTGTGTAATTCTGCAAGCTAACGACGTTTTGATGGAAGAAAGTCCACTCAAGACACTCGAGTCAACTACAGGACAGTTGTACAAAAGACCGATATTTCCACAGAATATCCCCGCGAACTTGTGGATCCTTCTGTGTGGCTGAAAATTATTTCAGAGTAAGCAATCTGTGTAAGTTTATATACATATTATTTACATACGATACCTTAAGCAATTGCATATCAGAGAACCAGTCTTCGGATTCGTTCTTCGGGTTTACTTTGTCGACAATGTCCGTATCCGAAGCCGATGATGCCCGAAGGAGGCAGAGGAAGAGAAGGGCGAAAGGGACACCAAAGCTGAATGTACACAAAGCGGTCACGTACGAAATGTACTCCTCGTCAATGATCTGCCAGTCTAACGTACAAGACGTCCCCGACGGCTCGATGCTGTATCTACAAATACAAATTCGTGTTCAGAATATTAGCGAACATTCTTATAAACGATTGTTTGTTTGAAAACGCTGTTAGTAACTACAGCGGAACCTCACCAGCTAATAAACAAAGAGCTTTTTATCCATGATAATTTAGTTTATTTACTAGTTTCCAACTTCTAAATGCCTCTAAAATAACAGATTCTTGTTCCATTTTAGATTGAACATATCTAAAAGTGACCAAGTGATTTTATTCTGATTTTGTTGCTATCCTGATTTCTCTTCTACAACAAAATCGTCTATGATGTGACGTTGCGAAACATTCGCATCAACGACTATAGGCAGATGGCGCTGCGTACAGAGTGTTGGCGTTTTGTACATCCGAGCATTCTGCCTGACAGAGACGTCGCCTACGCTGGACATCTTCATTTTATCCAGCCAATTTCTACGTTCTCACTTCGAACTTCCCTTGATATATCTGGCCCCTTCAATGTTCAAATAACTTATAAATAGACACGAGACGTCACTGACCTCGAAAACATTTGAAATTCGAAATGGGTCGCACAACGGCGTTATTGTTTGGCTGACCTAATTAGTGGGCACCATATTAGGAGGAAGGACGCCGCTAATAGAGGATGATGTCACTCTATGTGACTTCACTCGCAATCGATGTGTACGTTCTGATTGGTTCTCTATGTGACTTCACTCGCAATCGATGTGTACGTTCTGATTGGTTCTTCTGTCGTTAGCTGGTGAAATTGACATCTCGAATTTTGAACGATGAAGGGGTCAGATAAATCAAGGCAGGTTCGAAGTGGGAACGTAGAAATTGGCTGGATAAAATGAAGATGAGGCTGGAGTACCGTCCATGCTTCTGCTTCGATCGGTAACCAGACTTAGACGTCGCCAATTTGGTCCGGGCTTTATTTCTAGGTTAATCGAATCGAAAAGACTTGCTATATTATAAAAAATGATAATATATCGCCTTACCTGCACCAACCGAGCAATGGCACGGCGGACCAGAACAGGGAATTCAGCCAGCCCAGGGCGATCATGCTAATCACATTGGCCGGGGATAGTTTAACATCTGAAGATAACAGAATGATGATTTATAGAATGACTGCCCGGTTATTGGACACTTTTCATGAATAAGAGTCTGCAGGTCGGCCATGCAACCATGTATGGCCGAGAAAGTAACACTGGATAAAGGACTACATCTTTAGTGATAAATCGTCATAAAAAAATATTGAAGAAAAAATACGGGGAATAGTTGAAACGCAGAGATCATCCACGGTATGAAAATGCAAGTTTTCGCCCAGTTATTGGACACTTTTTCAGTGATCGATTTATTTGAAACTAATCCACTTACTGTAAAATTGTTTCTCCCACAGTCTTTAGTAAACCTCCAAGAATATTTAAATATGAATCCGCACTGTAGCCCACAAATGAGTTTTGTTATGAGCGTCGAAGATTCAACCGGTCTCAAATTTTGCAGTTTTTGGGAGTGTCCATTATATTTGGCTGTCAATCAGTGCTATTGCCACTGTGAGCCACATGCCATGCTATCGTAAACTGACTGCTCCCCGGAATGTTCTATTTTAAGACAGAGTGGCGGGGAGAAATGTACATCGTCTGCCAAACTCCGAGTTAGGTGCAGGATTGGCTTTTTTTTAGATACTTTTCAAATTTTCTATGCTTTAACATGGTGCTATATAGCATACTTGGCAATATTGTGCAGATATTTTTGCTAAACTCCGCAGTAGGCAGAAAAGTGGGTTACTTTAATATCATCTATATCTAATATTTAGCACTTTTATAATCTAGTCTAATTAGAATATATTCGCATTAAAATATCTGTAACACCGTGTCGGAGACAGGACAATATATTCAATATTTAGCACCTTTATAATATTATCTAATTAGAATAGATTCGCACATAAATATGTAGCTGACGTCTGAGAACAGACAATATATTGAATATTTAGCACTTTGATAATATCATCTAATTGGAAGAGATTCGCAGTTAAGTACCTATCTGGCGTCTGAGAAAAGACAATATATTCAATATTTAGCACCTTTATAATATCATATGATTAGAAAACATTCGCACTTAAATATGTAGCTGGCGTCTGGGAAAGACAATATATTCAATATTTAGCACTTTTTATAATCTATACTAAATAGAAGAGATTCGCAGTTAAATATCCACAAGTCTTTTCAGAGAAAAGACAATATATTCAATATTTAGCACTTTTATAATCTACTATAATTAGAAGAGATTCGCATTAAAATATCTGTAACGCCGTGTCGGAGAAAGGACAATATATTCGATATTTAGCACCTTTATAATATTATCTAATTAGAATAGATTCGCACATAAATATGTAGCTGACGTCTGAGAACAGACAATATATTGAATATTTAGCACTTTGATAATATCATCTAATTAGAAGAGATTCGCAGTTAAGTATCTATCTGGCGTCTGGGAAAAGACAATATGTTCAATATTTAGCACCTTTATAATATCATATAATTAGAATAGATTCGCACCCAAATATGTAGCTGGCATCTGGGAAAAAACAATATATTCAATATTTAGCACTTTTATAATCTATACTAAATAGAAGAGATTCGCAGTTAAATATCCACAAGACCCTTTTCGGAGAAAAGACAATATATTCGATATTTAGCACTTTTATAATCCACTATAATTAGAAGAGATTCGCATCAAACTATCTGTTACACCGTGTCGGAGAAGGGACAATATATTCAATATTTAGCACCTCTATATTATCATCTAATTAGAATATATTCGCATTTTAATATATAGGTGACGTTTGAGAGCAGACAATATATTGAATATTTAGCACTTTGATAATATCATATAATTAGAAAAGATTCGCAGTTAAGTATCTATCTGGCGTCTGGGAAAAGACAATATATTCAATATTTAGCACCTTTATAATATCATATAATTAGAAAAGATTCGCAGTTAAATATGTAGATGGCGTCTGGGAAAGACAATATATACAATATTTAGCACTTTTATAATCTACTATAAAATGACGTCACTGTGACGTCATCAAGTCGGCCATCTTTGATTTGTTTACATTTTGTGGTAGAGTTTGACCCAAGGATATAGTGTGGTAAGTTTCAGCCCCCTAGCTCAAGGGGTCAGAAAAATAATTAGGGGGTCCATTCCGCCCCCCCCCCCGCCGTAGGCCACGACAGGTCCCCAAAAGCCCAGGCCAGATAGGGTTAAACAGTCTATATACCAGCACATGCGCGTTGTTTAACCAGGAAGAACGATAGAATAATCTGTTATTGTCTGAGTGGAGTTGCACAGACCACAAATGAAAACGTACTTGCGACTGTCTTAAAACTTACATCAGCGCATGCGCGTTGTTTAACCAGGAAGAACGATAGAATAATCCCTGTTATTGTCAGAGGAGTTGCACAGACCAGCAAATAAGGGGTAGGACTGCCTTAAACCTCCTTAATCACCAGTCCTTGCAATGTTGAAAATATGTAGCATTTGTGCTAATTATACAATATATTTTCTTTAAGGAGAGGCAATCGGACAATTTGGAGCTGCGATTTAGAAGAAATATTCAATATTTATCATGGATGCAATTTAGAAGAAATATTCAATATTTAGCATTTGTGCTAATTATACAATATATTTTCTTTCGGGAGAGGCAGTCCGACAATTTGCGTTTGCGAGTTATCATGAATACTGAATATTTCTTCTGGCTGCAATTTAGAAAGAAATATTGAATATTTAGCAATTGTGCTAATTATACAATATATTTCATTTGAGAACAGGCAAGTCAAAGTGCTAACTAGCAATAATCCTAGAAATTATCTTCAAAGTAGCACACCCCTTTCTAAATATCACTGATTTTAGAAATTATTTGCGAAGTAGCAGATCTGCTAAATAGCATGCGAGACAATAATAACCATTCCTGCACCTCAATGCAAACTCCGGTCGTGTTGCACACTGAGATTCAGACTGAAGATTTTCCATATTTGTGGGAACATTTTCAGCCAAATTTCGTTGAATTTAATCAAACCTGCAATCAGGAATGAAACTCTGAAACTGGAGGAAATTTTCTGACGCATTTTTTTATCCAAATTTTTGAGACTATTTCCGACCCGCATGAGAGCTTAACGTGCACAAATTCCGTGAGTAAACAGAAATTTATCAGCGTGTCTATAACTCAACTGTAAAATTAAATTTGTATTACTGTTGTCATGTAATATTCCCAGAAAATAACCCCGCTGGGTCTAGGTGTCCAATAATAGGGCCTGTCCAATAACCGGGCAGTCATGCTAATACAGAAATCGCCTTGACATTTAAAACTCGATATCATGTACATTTATTCGCACCTGAGCACAGACATAAACTACATCTACATTAATAGAGTGGTGAACATATCCTCACTTAATGTTCATATCATCTACACTGGATGTCACATGTAGCATATACAGGTGGCCTTCGACCATTGTAATCCAAATGACTATTTGCAATAAAATGGGTTTTCGTACTATGGGGGTTGCATTACGAAGCTACATTTTTATTTCTCTATCAAATCATCAACTTCTGAGTATTGCATAGTGAAAATGTTTTCTGACGCATTTTTTAAACTTAAGTCAATTGGAATTGGAGGAAAATTACTGTCCTGGTTTGAAAGTTATTTAGCTAATAGAAGAATACGGGTGACCATCGAAGGTAAATCTTCCAAGTATTACGTTATAAACGCTGGCGTCCCTCAGGGATCAGTACTTGGACCTCTCCTATATCTGATATATGTAAATGATATCGTAGACGACCTCGAATGCGAAGTACACTTATTTGCCGATGACACCTCTCTATCGACTCCAATAGATAACGAGTTGGACACCGAAAATAGAATACTGCGGGATCTAAAAAGACTTTCGATATGGGCTAAACAATGGTTAATAACGTTCAATGGCCCGAAGTCCATTTACCTTATTATCAGTAATAAAATCAAATCAGTATATGGCTTTAATATAACCCTTGACGACATACCCCTTCGTCGCTTTGATACGCATAAACACCTTGGTATCGTATTTAATAGTAAGCTCTCGTGGTCTGACCACATTGACTATATTAAAGAAAAGGCTATGAAAACTTTATCAGTACTCAAAAGGACAAAACATATCTTGCCTAGAGTATCATTAATTAATACATATAAAACTCTAGTTAGACCAATACTTGATTATGGTGATGTTATATATGACAATTGTACGAAACAAGATAGTGATTCATTAGAGAAAATACAACGACAGGCTGCTCTTCTTTGTACTGGTGGATTCAGACTCACTAGCAGTGAAGCTCTACTTAGGGAATTAGGATGGCAGTCACTCAAAAACCGGCGGCGCTGGAGAAGATTGCACTTGTTGTTTAAAATTAAAAACTGTCTTGTGCCAGAATATCTTTCTTCAATGTGTCCTCCTATTGTATCTCGTCTTACAGGCCATACCCTAAGAAACAAGGATCATATGAATACTATTTATGCGAGGACAGAATCGTTTCGTAAGTCTTTCTTCCCCCAGTCAATTAGAGATTGGAACAATCTTCCGACCAACATTCGAAATTCACTCTCCCTGAATACGTTCAAAAATCAACTTCATACAGCTGAAGGAATCGAAAGTAATCCTCTATTTTCGTATTCATATGGTCCTTCGGTTACTAACCACTGTAGAATACGTATGGGATTAAGCCACCTCCACCACCAGTTGTATAAGTACAATATTATATTGTATAAAAACTGTCACATCTGTGATTTTAGTCATGAGACTGCCAAACATTATTTTCTATATTGTCCGATTTTTGCTGCCCCGCGTAAAGTCATGCTCACACAAGTTGTAAATATCATTAGTCCTGGTATACACTACTCCATGTATTTAGATTTCCTATCTGATCATTTGCTAGATATCCTATTACGTGGCGACAAATCGTTTTCCTGGGAAGAAAATACAAAAGTATTTGAAGCTGTTTTTGAATACATTAATGCTACTGGGCGTTTTAAACGGGCATTGGATGGTTAGGTTTCAAATATTTTTTGTAGAATGATAATAATTGTGTTATTGTTGCCATATTATAGTCCATTGCCTTTTCTATTTTTATTTTGTTCTATGCAAGCGGACGAAAACACTTATATATATATATATGTATGTGTATATAGATATGCATATATATGTATGTATTTGTGTATATATATATGTGTGTATGGGTATATGTGTATGTGTATGTATATGTATATTCTAAATAAGTCTTCTAGTTAATCATGGCCAGTTATTAATATCATGTATATATTTACTGTAGAGGAAACCACCTTTGTAGCCCTCGGGCTGTGTGGAGTCCTCTAGAAACAAATAAAGCATTATATTATATTATAGTGAAAATGTAACACAAGAAAATTGAGTACGAAATAATCCTAATGCACATCTTATTGAAATGCAAAAATGGAGATGTATGAGTAAACATTTCAACAGAAACACTTCTTGAACCAAATTCATTTTGATATTTAATACTTTGCAATAGATTCAACTTTCATTTGTATTATGTTTTGGTTCAAAATGTATTTTCCTTGAAATTTTGAAAAATGTTGTGCGAATTCACCAGTAAAATAAAGAGAACTATAGCCCTTTGATTGACAGCTATAGACATTGGAATATGAGACAAGATAGAGTGGGTTTATCTCCATATTTATCACCAATGGATCCCATTAATTTTCAGGCGGTGACAGAACATCTTTAATTTTCATTACCCATGCTATGCCAAATTAGATATACATTTCAAATTCGATACGATATACGGAATTATAACACGAGGAGAATGAAGTGTAGATTTGATTTGAAGGTCTTTCGAAGACCTCGTCCGATACAAGAACCGAATATTGTATTATCTCATGGGTACTTGTAAAACTGCTGTGTGGGGGAGATTGGGATACAGTGACATGGGGAACAGTGGGACAAGCCGTCTAGCTCCTTTGTTAAGAACAGAAAGAACAGAAATATTATCAGCAGAAAGCTCCCACCTACATAGAAAACCAATATTGATTACAAATAAAAACTATCATTGATAAAATAAATTGTTTTTGACCAGTCCAAGTAAATTTTGAGGACTAAGGATGATATCTTGTTATACCAAGTTTTCAGCAGTACTTCATTCCTTTTTTTGACTACTGAGAAGGATGGACTAAGGCACAGTTTAAATTGAATTGATTTATTACCTCAGATGTATGTATTGTTTTTTTTCATAAAACGGAAAATATCTTGCACCTGGGGCGGACTGGGACACTTTTAATGGGGTACGCTGGGACAATAGTAATCAAATGGTGAAATTTACTTTATCCTAAAATGCTATAAAAATGCATTATTTTGTTTCCTAGATTATAACAATTGCTAATCCTGTCAGATTCGATGAGTTTTAATAACATTTTGAAAGTCCATTGCTTTTGTTGGAATGAGAATCATATAAAATATTTTTTTTTCCTCAAATTTGGCCCCTGGGAAATATTTTACGTAAAGCAGGGATCTAAAATAGCAACTAACTTATAACCATCGGTGTTCAATCTTCTAAACTCCTATGAAACATATTGGTATATACTTGATATAACATGTATTTTGATTATTGTCCCATCGCACCCCAGTGGGTGTCCCATTGTACCCCATAGTGTGGCAAACTGGGACACATTATTTTACGTTTCTAAAATCGATTTCTGGAGAAAAGTTCAACAGATATTTCAGGGTTTTTTTTTGCAGGACTATGTCATACTAAATATAAGTTATAATGAGAGTATAGAAGGCTACACTATAAGTGACAATAATAACAGAGATTTTTGCAAAAAGGTGAAAAATGTCCCAGTGTACCCCAATCTCCCCTACGTTTTGTACACAGTAACTGGCAAAAATTATCATGCACAGTCGTGTGTACAAAATGTACACATTGATGTGTATTTTTTGTACATACGAAGGTACGCAGTAGAGTGTGTATAAATATGTACACAGTAGTTCTAAGAGTGTTGCACAATAGAACAGACATCATACTATTGTATTTCCGATGATATGTTACTTCATTTTTTCCACATGTATTGAATCAATCCTTGGCTTGTACAACGATTTCTTTGTACTCTGATTTCTGCCAAATCATGTAAAATAAATTGTATTGTGATTGTTCGCTCTCAGTGGGCACCATGATTGGTAATAAATTCAATTCAATTTAACCCTATACCAGGCCTGGGGGAGGGCCCCCTACCAAACTTTCTGGGCTATCTCCGGAACAACAAAAAATTCAGAGCTGACATTCCGGGACTTTATAGTTTATCATATTGGGGTCATTTTGAGCCTATTTGCATAGCCCCCCCCCCCCGAGGAGAGGATCATGGGTAAATTTAAGATGGCCGCCACGTGGGTTACCAGAAAAGTGATGTTTTCGTCATTTCTTTATGCTTTTCTGCGATCAAAATTGGGCAATTTCACATCACAATAATATTTCTCCTGCAGTTTTTGTAGAGAAAATGAATAAATAAAAAATTCGAAAAATCTGATCGAAAACTCGACCAAAAAATGTCGTTTTTGCAGATGACGTCATCAAAGCGGCCATCTTGGATTTTTTTTTACATTTTTTGGTAGAGCTTGACTCAAGGGTAGAGTGTGGTAAGTTTCAGCCTCCTAGCTCAAGGGGTAAGAAAAATAATTAGTGGGGAGCCATTTCGCTTCCCCCCTCCCCAAGGCCCTGGACAGGCCCCAAAAAACCCAGGCCAGATAGCGTTAATGTAATTTTGAATATGCACACTCATGTATTGTTGGATATGCATGCATTTTCTATAGTAAAATTTGGAACATAGCAATGAGCATGAATAATTTGTTGTTGAACAAAGCTCCTTCACTTCGATTATAAATTCGATGACTTATTTTAAACAGAAACTTTTACAGACAAACACTTACACAAAAGCTGTTATTGTAATTCGCCAAACGTTATAAACGGTCCCCTTGGGACAGTGTTTTGCTCCGGACACATTAGAACCGTTGATAGGCCAGACCGATCGAGCGTGTTTAGCGAGCTACCAATTAGTTGCAGAAACGGATTCTACTACGGAGACAATTCCCGAAAATCTGAATAATTAAATTTTCCCACCCCTTGTCATTCTTTTGGAGATTTCTTCTCAGTGGCTTGGAGTATGGTCATAAAAATCTACCCACTTGTCAATCTAGACATGAGGAAGACAATGAAAGAAGAAAAACCAAAAAAAGGTCAATCGGACTTAAACCAGTTAAGTATAGGAATTCCAAACTCAGTGTTAAAATGATTTTGGCCTACAAGTGCCAAACAATAGTACTGGACCACTATTTTCGACATGTAGTACCTACATGTGATAATATTAAACAGACAATTTTCACTATTAATTTTTCATTTCATATTTCTGAATTCCTCAGGTGAATAGACATTATATTGGGCTCACTCCAGTTGTAATGTGTGTTACTTGTAGATAATTTTGAAGCTGTCTTTGGGGTTCTATACTCAACTTAGTTAAGCCCGGGTGATTGTCCCATTGACTAAATAAATGTAAATACGAAATTATTGTTATTATTATTGTTATTATTATTATTTTTTTCATTTTTCTTCCCTCAATACCTTCCTTGACGAAGTGGGCGAATTTTCATGATAATACTCCAAGCCACTGAGAAGTAATAGACAAAAGACATGTGGTTCATGGAAACTTCGATTAATCAGATTTTCGGGTATAAATCCCCCTTAACCCAAGTTAGAACCCATTGCCGTGTATGCATTAAATATTTTCACAATTTTGTATAGAATATCGCAAACTCACATAAGTCTTTACAGCAGATAGCCAGATATCTCTCCACACCGATGACAGTTAGAGCACTGATGGCGCCAATGCCCGCAAACATCCCCTCAAATGCATACGTCTGACACGCCAGCTCACCGAAGAGCCATCTGAAACAACACAAATATATGCAAACAGAAGAAACACTTCTTTCAATGATACTTAAAATATAACATAATATATAAAATAATTATAGAAACGTTGCGAGCTCAAAAAAACCAAAAACTTTTGATCATCTATCTTTTCCTCTGTCATTTTCATCTATAGGAAGTGTCAATTATTCGTGTTATTCGTGTTATGCGATATTACGATACTAAATATGGCTCGACTAAAGTTTAAAATATGCCGCGTTTCGAAGAGGGCTAGATTTCGCATGAAAACGAAATCAGAAACAGAATCGAAATCAGAAATTGAATTAAATTGTTATGAAACAAACCACCGTTTGAACAGTATGAAATAAGGGTGGGCAATATATATGTAAATTCACGTATAACAAGATCTCTAATCTGTTTGCAATCTAATTAAGACCAGATACACAATGGGGTAAAGTGTATCTGGAACATTTCATATCTCAATGCTGTTCGGTGACCCTCTGGCACGATTATACTGCATCATACTTGGCCAATCAAAGCAACTGCCTCTTGTAGCAAAGGTGTTTCTAAGCAGCCACCTTATTGGGATATAACATGTTCGCCGGAAATTGACAAGCTTCAAAATAAACAAAATTAGAATTGCTCTAATGAAAGTAATCAGGAATCTCCGTGACCGCTTCCTTGACACCAGCAGTGATCGACTTTGAGATAAGAAGAAGGTCAGATTCCCTTACCTTGGTGTGGATTTCGATTATCTCAGTTCAATTATCCCCTGGTATCTGCCTTAAACGATAAATTTATTCACAAAAAGTGACTTCGGAATGGCGAACAGACTTGGCCTATCTCCCTTCCAATATCAAACTATGCTAGCAGTATTCCATATGGACTTCATTTCAATTGGAGCGATATGCAAGAGGTGGGAAAATATTGACGTCTGGCGACAACAAAGCAACCATATAGGAAAGCATCCCTCGGCACCTAACATTCAGACCCGAGAATACGGTGGATTCTCGCATGTAGCCTTAGTATCTCAGCCGCGCTTTTATTGCAGCTATATATGTGGAGAATATGAAGTATCCACACGGTCCCTAGCACCGGTTTAAGCGGAATTAGATACGCTACTAAAAAGACTACTTATGCATTTCGCCCCAACCACCATAAAGAATCTGAAGCTTACCCTCCGACAAAACTGGAAGAACCGGACATCGGGAAGGCTCCAACGACCAAAGCATTTGCAAGAGCGAAGTTGGCAAACACTAGATGCTTAGGAGATTTCACTGGATTCCCATATATAAACACCATCAAGGTCAGAAAATTACCAACGGTTCCGATAATACCTACAATGTTGAAACAGGATTACAGTAATGAGAGAACCCAGTAATAAAACATCAAGGTCAGAAAATTACCAATGGTCTTGAGAATACCTACAATGTTGAAACATGAGTACAGTAATGAGAGAACCCGGTCACAATACACCAAGGTCAGAAAATTACCAAACGGTCCCGATAATACCTACAATGTTGGATCATGAGTATAGTGAGAACGTATTTCGATTGCCAATAAAGGAATGTTCGAATTCTAAACATACAATTCGCAATGTAGATTACCGCGGCGGTAACGGTAATGTAGATTACCGCGGCGGTAACGGTAATGTAGATTACCGCGGCGGTAACGGTAATGTAGATTACCGCGGCGGTAACGGTAATGTAGATTACCGCGGCGGTAACGGTAATGTAGATTACCGCGGCGGTAACGGTAATGTAGATTACCGCGGCGGTAACGGTAATGTAGATTACCGCGGCGGTAACGGTAATATATTTGGCATGTAAATGTCACAATTCGGACTAACCTAATTATTCTGAAAGTTTTCTGCGAAGCAGCTTTCTTGTTTTCAAATAAAATAAATAAATACCGTGATATTATGACAAGCAATGTATACCGCTGACCTACTCTCTATATGACCAAAATATACATATCAATGAATAATATATGGAGCCATGCTTATGACCCAATCACTGAATGTTCGACAATTCAAGTTTTGCTATGAGTATATGATGCATTAAAAACAAATTGCAAATGAGTAAACATATATCTGAACCACTGAATCAAACAGTGACGGATTTTTTAATTTGCTCTGCTTTAACGCTTATACCCCTGTCACACTCTACTGCGATCAGCCGTCGACCGCTTTGCGCTCCCGGACTTTGAAATTTTTCACCAAAGCGCAGTGACATCGCCGAAAATTGTGAAATCCATGACACCAGGTAACTTACAGTAGCTTACAGTACGTTCTTGACTCGCTTAGGGTAGGAATACACCAGAGCCGTCATCGCAATGCGATTCGCATATGCGTTGTCGCAACAAATTGAACAAGTTGCAAAAAGAAGTGGTGAACACACTATTCGCATTGCGTTGAGTATCGGTTGCGTTATAGCTTTGCGTTGCCGTTGGAATTGGGAATTTTCCATTTTTTGACGCGCTGCACAGGCCTACGCATTGCCTTTGGAAGGTCAAGGACATTATTATGCACACTTTGGCATCAGACGCTACGGTATGTATGCTGAATTACCATACGTTATGTTATTTAAATTAGGTATAGGCATATACGCAGCCTCCATCGCAGCCAAAAGACGCATATGGTGAATGCACCGACAAATGCGTTGTCGCGAGCGTTGCCGCCTGCGCCAACGCAACGGCTCTGGTGTATTCCTACCCTTATTACGCTCTCACTGCGACCCTATGCGTTCTCAGTTTGATCATCAGTGCGCTCTCAATGCGCTCCCACTGCGCTCTGTGTGCTCTCAGTGCGCTCTCAGTGCGTCCAAGTCGCTGCCGCTGCGCTCTCACTACGCTCTCAATACCTTTGCAACTCGTTCATTGCGCATGTGCGGCGTGTATAAAAATAGAGCCTCCTGCGACCAGGGCATCAGTCTACTTTCAGCAGGCCAAAAACCAAGAAGTCCGCACATTCTGCCTGCCTGCGGCCATGGTCAAGAGCAGATGCACACTGATTGTGTATAGACGATGGAGCTGTATTTATACCAAAATGTGTGTGGGGGGTCAGTGGAAGTGGGATCGTAATAAGAACGCACTGTGAACCTATTGCAAACGTCGGAACAACGCGTTGGATGTATAACGAGCGTCATAGTCTCAATGGCAGCGCAGTGTGGCCGTAGAATGAGCGCAAACAAGCTCACAAAGCGTAGTAGAAGTGCAGTAGCAACGCAATAAGAACGCAAGAGGCACGTATTGAGAGCCCAATTAGCGTACAGCAGTCGCACACCAGTCGCAGGGGACGATTTCTGCGACCCAAGTCGCTTCTATGCGTTGTTGCTACGTCCACGATATGCTCATGTAGTTCGCTTTGCGCTGCCATGGCGACTGTACTGCGTCATTACTCCGTTCTCGTCAGAGCGCCGACCCGCTGCATGCGCTTGTTTTGCGCAAAACAAGCGCCGAGGTTTGGCGCTCAAGGTAGCTCATGGCGACCCTCTCCCGCCCTTGACAGTTTCCACTGCGTCACCAAATCGTTCTCAGAGACCTTACTGCGCTTTGTCTCACACTTTCATACTTTTCAGATCGCAGTGGGAGCGCCAGCGTGATCGCGGGTGAGTGTGACAGGGCCTGGCATACTTCCTGCCTGAGACCTGTGATATTGACCACAAGCTCTCACTATGCACGATCATAAATATGGTCATGAGGCCCTCTCCTCATCTCCTCACCGATTAATGGTCAAAATAAAAGGTGAGGAGGTACGTTCGTCTCCATTTATTTGTGAGAGGGCCTCGTCATCATCAACAAATGGAAATGAGCAATGAATATTCAGGTCTTCGCCATTCATAGCCATCACTATTTGATGGTGATTGTCGAATATGGTGAAGGTTCTAACTTATCACCATGTATTGGTGATTCTGTCACCTTTATTGGTGGCTGTGCACTGTCGTCAGGATTGGGTATAAAGGTGACGTGCCCAAAATAGTTGGATCAAATAGACCCAAAATGTTTGAGTCAAAATGGAATTTGACCCAAACTTTTTGGTTCCGTCACGTCCGTGCGAACAAATGATAGCTTGTGTGTCTTTTTCTACTTTTGATTGTGCAACATTGTAACGATCGTCAACAATGTTCGCACCATTGTGACGATCGTCAACAACAATAAAACATTGTTGAGAAATCGTTACAATGTTGCATAATTACCCCTTCTCAAAAGACACTTTTTAATGAAAATCTACATTAAAGAACGAATCGTTTCTTATAAGAGAAATTGCATATTGAAAAGGGTATCCTAGCAGAAAAAGTCACATGCACAAGCTATCATTTGTTCGTACGTCTATATCCAAATATATCTGGTCAATTCGACCAAATCCTTCTGACAGTGTGTCACTTCGGCCCAATCCTTAACACATGCTGGAATGCAAGTTACACGGAATATTTGCATATAACGGAAATTGTACAAAAAAGGCATTTCAGGGATAATCTATAGGTGGCTAGACACGATAAATGAAGGCATTCAAAAGTTATTATGTGTTGAAATTGTCTGTAATTCGTCTTAGATACGAAAGAAGGACACACCCTAAGGACTGTCAACTCGACTGAAGCCTATTATCCGGCTTAACTGCATTATTTATGATTGTAGTAATCGGCTTCCACGTCAAAATTGTTGTACACGAAGGACATATTCTCGGGTTTTGGGAGATAATTAGCTGTAGGAGTCTAGAAGAAGCGACATCCTCCCAACAAAAAGTCTATCATTAAATCGAGTCAGCAGTTTTAATTAGTTCGCGCAATCCATCTCTCATCATTTCTTGCGTAAAATGTGCTCAATAGTTCTCAGAGCAATCATGAATTCCACAGAAAAGCGAACATCGCTAAATGAAAAACCGACCTTTTTCGCAGATAATTCAATCCAGATTTTTCGGTTGGCAATATACTAGCATGAGGGTTTTTTTTTGTATTCGCTTCAAATACAATTTCACTGGGAACACACCAAGAACACAGAAAACGTGTTTTAATCTCAAATAATTTTCCCAACAATTTGTAAACTGGGGAAATTCTATATTCAGCAAGGTAGAAAAGGTGCATTTTACTGAGAGGCCTGATAACATTTGTAGCGAAGATATCCATTTGACAGGAACAGTATGCTTTGGATAAAATAACAGATACGAGTTAAATTCATGCCGAAAATTTATAAATTCATTCTCGGAATAATTTTTCAGAGAAAATGTTTACTTGTGTAAAAAATTTATCAACAAGATTTAGAGGGCGAACTCGTAATTCCTTCACGGAATCTGTTGATTCCGTCACGGAATAGTTTTAACCCGTATGGTGACCCAATCAACCCATTTTGTTATGACAGGTAAATATTACTGTGTGTTAGTATGAGACAGAATATTAGAACAAACAGACCAAAACAAAGCCGCGAAAACATTAGATAAGCAATTCTACTGAAAATCGTGTTCATTTCGTCAAGATTATATAACAATAGATCAGC
Source organism: Hanleya hanleyi (assembly GCA_036873755.1). Taxonomy (NCBI): domain Eukaryota; kingdom Metazoa; phylum Mollusca; class Polyplacophora; order Lepidopleurida; family Hanleyidae; genus Hanleya; species Hanleya hanleyi. Next base: position 90,708 of record JAVTVY010029746.1, on the reverse strand, counting down.
AATGTTTCAGGGACATTTATATACATTACGGTATTTAAATATTTTCATCTATATGCAGTTGTTAAGCTATATGACTTCTACTTGACATAAAATGTCTTCTCTAACCGGCGCTTTGGAGTTTAAATGTACCCTCCAAACCGTGATTCCGTAACCGTAAAAATCAAGAGATACACAATTTCAATTATGATCTGGTGCTCGTGTCCTGCCTCCCCTCCACAAATCAGAGAGACCAAACTTGTCTTTCTTGATTTAACATTCTATATCTGTTAGCAATGGAAAGAGTTGTACGCTTGTTGGATAATTGCCAGTTTACCTGAATGAGATAATTATATCTCAAATGTCAGCTTTAGATATAAACAGATTGTGGAATATATGGCAGTTATTCGCGCTTTCTATTTGACCCCGTGAAAGAAAGAGACTTGAAATTATGTGTTCTATAAATAAGGCCGGAATATCTTATTGATTGTTTGAAAAACTACTTAAAATGTTAACCCCACTCCTGGAAATTGGAATAAAACTTCTCAATTTTACAAAAATACTTTCCTATTTCTTCTTCAAACTATACACCTTAGGCATCATCTTACAGGTATTATATGATAAGATTGTGGCAAAAGGTGGCGGTTATTCGCGCTTTCTATGCGAGTACACGAAAATATATATATATTTTTAATGTTTTGCATTGCAGTCAAAAACATTACAATTTTTTTATCTAAATCGCTTCATCAGCATACCAAAATTTGCGCCATTCATCGTGATACCGTGTACCTTAAATTGTTATAAAAAAAATAAAATGTTACCCAGCCCGAAATTGAAAAAAAACAACAATTCATTACTTTCCTATTTTCTATTTCTTCTTCAAAATGAGCAAATTATGTATCATATTACAAGCATTCTGAGGTATGATTTATACATTTATGTCTGACTCAAAAGATTGGGTAACAGACGAAATAGTCGTGTTTTTTTTGTTTTTTTTGTTTTTGTTTTTACTTTAAAATATCACAATATTTTAACTTATCAACTGAATCACTTCATTATCACATCATACTTTGATCCATCTACCCGATACCGTTTGCAGGAAACGAGTTTGTGGAGCTTGTGGTACATGGTCAGAGAAATGACGTAAAATGTTACCCACCAACCCAAAATTATCTTAAAATCATTAATTTACAAATCGCTCTAGTCAATTTGTCCGTGTCTCAATAAACGGGTATTCGATATGATCTGATCTTGCAAGAACGGTTTTCCGAGCTGTCGAGCTTACTGAATGCGAGAAATAGGCTTCAAATTAGGTAACCTATTTGTTGTTTATTTAGTCCAGGAAAGAAACCCGTTACAAAAATTTGGTTTATCAACGTAATCGCTTCATCATCACCCGTGCCAGCAATCAAGATACATGTTGCAGTAAAAGAGATCGGTCTATTTGGTCTCACGTTGGATTCATTGACCCAGATTTTTACACCACCTACAAATTTCTACATCTTTGATAGTCTTTCAACTTTGCCAAAACATATTTTTTTCCTGTCAGAATGAACAAATAATGTGTCAAATGATAGGTATGTGCTAGATCTGTTTGTGGGAGATTTGGCCATAATGTCTGAGCTATCTATCCGGCTGAATCGATTCGAATTCAGGCAAAATGTTTGTTTTTTCCTCTTTGCCATGCATCCATGCAAGGGAAGAAAAGCGCAATGTTGATTCCTCGACCGAATCGCTTCGCTAGCATATGATAATTTGTGTCAACTTTCAGGCTATCCTATACAGTTAACAACATCGGAATATCTGTTATAGTATCGGGAAAACAGCTTGATAACATGTAGCATAAGAATAAATATGGAGCGAATTTACAGCTAAAAAAGGCATCTTTTGGTGATGGGCGCTTTTATACGTGAAATTCATGTGATCTGTCATACACACTATAATTAGAGGAGTTTTGCGCCAACCTGGTTGAGACAGGCCGTAAAAACGAAGAGATGGTATAGTGATGGGGGTGGAAGGGAGAAGGAGTAGTAGCACTAAGCAACAATACTAGCTCCTGAGCGGATGGTTCGTGTTTGGCATGATTGCATTCTGGACTCCGTCGAATCATCCACGCTTTATGTAGTCCGCTCCAAAAGATATGAAACACTACACTGTAACCAGAACATTGGATAGTCGCGTATTTATGATGGATATACTCTCGTCGCCACTGCAAAAATCGAATAAAGTGGACCTGAAAATTTACAATTGCAAAGAAAAAATGTACTCACCTATAGTAAAATAAAGTACACCGACAACAGAATGTTCGAAAATCGACATGGGCAGTATAATGTGGTTGGTCTCCGTAACAGTTTGGTCAGTGGTCGCCATGGCTGTGTGAGGAATCTGTCAGCTGCGCTCTTGTTCGGTTTCAACAGGTCAACTGAACGGGTCTGTCAGGTGCTACGAATATATCTCACTGCAGACAACGGGAGGTGGCCTAGCTTATTACAGCTCGTCAATAACGCAACGCAAAACTGTTGAACCACACACGTTGATGGGTCATTATTGCTGTACGCGTATTATCGCGCACCAAACAATATCATCTGACCACATGATTAATTTATTCTGACGCTGCATGAGTCTATCTGCAGTTAAGTATATAATTAAACCTACTGCGAAATGTTACTGGATGTCATATGGAATTTGTCTCGTGCGAATTGACAATTACACTTTTTTTGGTTCTATGGAGATATGCCTTGTAATAATTATCATTACTATAGCGAAGCGCGTTGATTAATCCAATTCAATGTCCCTCATCTAAGATAAACTTTATTTGTTACAAATGAAAAATAAAAAATAAAACACCAACTCTATTGAGCTTTTTCTCTCGAACTCAAGTAATCACTATTTTTGTTTAAATCTTTGCCAAATACATATAAAACTAGATATTGTGGGTAAAATAACAGTCTTTCCATCACTTCCATTTAAATGTATCCTTTTGCTGTAGTGGGATGTAAATGAATGCTGAAGTAGTCAACGTAAAATCATAAAATGCAGGCGGTTTGTTTGTTTCGAAATAGATTCATAAAGTTTTGTGCATATCTGTACGTATTAGAGATATCGCTGAGTACCATTAACTATTCTGAATGGCCTTATTGTATGATACGGGTGGATCAGATCCGGAATCTTCATCTAGGTATAGGTGATATTATATTGGATTGAGGCGACTTCAGTCGTGCATCTCACCTCGTCAACGGAGAACCGCTTGATAATTGGACGTTTGAAATCAACTATCAATGTACATTCCACGAATACCGAAAATGTTGAAGCCGTCGGATAATAGGCAAGAGGGATTTTTTTTTTGGTTATATCTCCAAAGCTATTATTGTTACAATCTTGAAAATTCAAAAGTAAACACATATGTATATTCACTCAATCTTACTGAAAACTAGTGATGATTGGTCGAATAATGCTAATTATCTTCTAATCTTTCTGATATCCTTTTATGGGTTCTGGTGATTTTCTATTACGTCATGTACATTCATGTGCGAATTCCCAACAGTTTTCTAGTTATGGCCCTGTAATCAGGAAACTGTCTGTGGCCAAATCTCAAAAACCAAGGTCAAGGTCGAGTTGAAAATTCGGTGACGCCATACCTGTGCTGTGAGGTACAAATGTACAAAATACAGATTCCTACAAGTTGTAGTTTTTGGAAGAAAAAAACACTCACAGCGCTTCTTACATCGTGTGATATTAAAGATCAAGGCTATATAGGATCGTTTTAAAATTCACGCTAAAAGAAAACCGATATTGTGATCAGTGTCATTGTTTCTTGACTGTCAATGTGTTAGTTTTTCTGTGAATGGAAGCCTTATTTTCGATATTTGGACGCTTGCCACTTCAAAGTCAAAGTGGCAAAGTCCAACTCCTAATAAAAAAATATATATATATTTCATTTCAGAACCATGCAGGAAGTGCTCATCCTGGGCACGACTAGGAAGCCAACAAAATTTCAGGAACATGCAGTCAAACCTCTAGGACTAGTTAATGACCCGTGAGTGCCAAAGCTGCATTAAAATTCATGGTGAAAAGTCCTAAATGACATGAATTATACAATAAAATTATATTTATGCTTATAGGTTTTTAATCCGCGATAAAGGATTAACTTGACGTTATGCCGCATATATTTACAATTTTATGTTTGGTACATCGGGACTTGCGAACTTATTTACTAAGTCCATTTGATATTTTATATTGTATTACATTGAATTGTATTTTTTTTTTTTTTTTAGATTTCTACATATTTTCCCATTGATTCCAACAAGAATTCACATTCACCTTTGTTGTTGACATAAACGAATACATGAAATTCTTGTACAATGGCTGTTACAGCGAACTCGCCGGCGGCAGTTGACTTTTCCGTTTGTCTAATGCTTTATACAAGGTTGAAAAATAAGTAATTGTTCCATATTTTGGTCACTAAGATGATTGCTCTTTTATTTTGCTACAATTTATTCCATGCATATAGTATGGCCAAAATCACGGATTCCTTATTCTACAGACTTTCATTGACTTTCATTGATATCTCTTTGAGATTAGTTTACCATGCTGATGATTATTTCATGATTATAGCGATACCAGAATCTCCCTTAATTTGTCTCCATGTTCTGCGAATGATAACGTTTGCTGTGCAAGTCTTGTGAGTATCAATTAATTAATCGATTTTCATTTTCAGATATGTTATATTTATACATGTCAATGACTAACTTTCAGCTGATTCATTCATCATTGACTCTCAAATATCAACGTAGAATATCTAATCACATGTATTATACTCAAACACCGTTGCATATCTGTCATAAATCCGTCGATGTTCTGGAGAGCTCTAGCCCCATCCCACCATCCTTGTCAGATCGATGTCAAAAACCAGCTATGCCTGGATTTCAATATAGTGCAATGTATGGACTGTTGATTGTATGGGCTTATTTTGCGGCATCATGAACCATACATGGAATATGGTGTATATGGCAGCACTGAACAACCACATGGGCTCGTTAAATGTCAATTTGGGGGAAAGGGGTTGAGGTCGACACTCCCCCCCCCTCCCCAATCAAGATAATTAACTTAATTAACAACGGTAACCACCGTAATCCACCACGAACCCTGATTAATTTAATTCAAATTGTAGTTTAAGATTTGCTTCTCATACGGATTTCGCGGCCCATCAACTCAATGTTTTATTTAAATTTCACGGGTCATTTCTTTCACGAACCACGGCTAGGAATGATGAACATATATAGCTTTGAAACGCACGACCGCGAAGATGGGCGTGGCTGCAAGATTTGGGTCAATAACAACAGCCCATCCAATACATCCGAGAGTTTATGGGTTACACTGATGAACTAAAAAGTTCAAGGCCTTTGCGAAACTGTTAACCTGAGTAATCTGCTTATAATTAATTAGATCCACAACATGGACCACACAATTAAGCGGATTACACTATTAAATTGATCGCCATTTCACAGGCAATGGACCAATGTCAAGACTGATTTGACAACTCCATGTCACTAATTGGATCAAACAAGGTCAACGACAAAATTATTCTTTCACAAACTGTCAACCGGAGACAAATTTTCAATATGACAGCGAGAAAAATATTACTGCAACTTCATATCACTAATTGAATCGGCAAGGTCGAGGAGCAAATTCTCCTTTCACAAACTGTCAATGAGGACGACAGTTGTGATCATCAAGCCTGACATAATAGCAGCTAGCCGCGGTAAAACATGACAGATTATGTTGGGAAATCATACTTGACATGTCATCATAAACTTAAGGGACAAGGGAACTGGAACAAAATTTGTAGCAATAAACTGCATTGAAATTACCAATTAGCTGCGCAGAATTGAGTAAGAATAACAATATACTCTCTGTATAGTATCAGATTGGTACTATGGTATTCGTCTATATATGTAGCTGAAATATTGCTGAACGCGACGTTAAACCTTAAATGAGTACTGGCCTTATATTTGAGTGTGACTATATTTATCAGCAATCATATTCCAAACCTTATTATATTAATCTTATGTTGATAGAATACGAAATAAAAGAAATAGTGAATATTTTGTTGCTCGCCACGCGTGACGTTTTAACCCTACCTGGCCTGGGGGGGGGGGCACTTTCCGCTCCCCCTGTTGGTTTTTTGCTTGTATCTCCGGAACGACAAAAAATCGAGAGCTGAAACTCCGTGACTTTTTCGATTATCCTATTGGGGTCATTTTGAGCCTATTTGCATGACCCCCCGAGCAAAGGATCATGGGTAAATTCAAAATGGCGGCCTTGTGGGGTACCAGAAAAGTGATGTTTTCGCCATATTTATTCAAAAATTACGCAACAATTCAGCAAGTTGATTCAACGCGATTCGATGCATTTTTCTGAAACATATGTCTTAGCATCACCAAAAAACACCCCCTGATTTGTTCCCCCTCCCTCCCGTCCCCCATTAACCCTACCAGGCCTGGGGGAGGGGGGCCAAAATGCCCTCCTACCAAACTTTCTGCGATATCTCCGAAACGCCAAAAAATGGAGAGCTGAAACATTCGTGACATTATAGGGTATCGTATTGGGGTCATTTTGAGCTTACTTGCATAACCCCACGAGCAGAGGATCATGGGTAAATTCAAAATGGCGGCCATGTGGGGTACAAGAAAAAGTTATGCTTTCATCATATTTCTTCAAAATTTTTGCTTTTATCTACGGAAAAGTGGGTAAAACTTATTTTATTTCATATCAGATTATTATTTACTAATTTATTATGCAGTTTTTGCGAAGAAAAAACAAAAATAAAAAAAATCGACGATTTTGACCGAAAATCGTCCAAAAATGTTCTTTTTGAAAATGACGTCACAGTGACGTCATCATGGCGGCCATCTTGAATTTTTTTACATTTTCTGGTAGAGCTTGACCCAAAGATATAGTGTGGTAAGTTTCAGCCCTCTAGCCTTAGCGATAGCGAAAATATATAGGGGGGGGGCACTTTCCCCCCTCCCCCCAGGCTGCGATACACCCCAAATCGCCCAGGCCAGATAGGGTTAAGATGAGCGAAAGTGAGTTTATACTCAAACGTCACAACGTCATGGAGATATAAGATTGGTCATGCCGATAATTCGTACGAGAAGGTACCCAGTAAATCTACTGACGTTTTAGTTGAATTTAGTAATTCAAGTGTAATCATGAGAATGTTTACGAACTTAGAAGCATCGTCGTTCAAGTCAAATCACTGGAAGATTGCAGAGGACAATCTGTTAGTTTACTGCCCATCTTCAAATTTTGTCCAAATTGAATCGGACAAGTCTCAGTTGAAAAACTTGGTAGAAATTCTTCAGTTGGCGGAGATCACCTAAACCAATTTTCTTTTAGGAATAATACGTTATCGCCCTCAATGACAGTAAAATAGTTGGTTATATTTCTTTAAGAGTCTAACCGTTGCATTCTCCCCACATCAGAGTTTTGTAACCCCCAATCCTTCGGTAAACAACAATATATGACAATAGGGGATATACAATCTGATGCCCTGACAATGAACCTTTGTAACAGGAACCTATATTGAGTAGGGCAAGTATTCCTTTAATTCTCCCTCTCTCTCTCTCTCCTGGTTCTTTATTCAATTTTCACTTTGACAGCGAGAAAAACATAACTGCAACTGAGAATCAGTGACAGTTTTCTTTGTGCACAGATTCTCTACAGCATTCAAATCGCGATTTTGTAAGCCAAGCTAACACAGGAAGGGGGGATTTGGTTTAATATCACACTCAAGTTTATTTCACTCCAAGCTAATACAGACAAACCGTACACTTTATTTTATCAACCACCAGTTTACAGCATTTTGTTAGACAAATCCTTAAAAGTGAATGCTTCTACTGAGGCGGGTCCAAGAATTTTCTCCTCTACCTTTTCCCACTGAAGGACATTTTCCCTGCGGACATTTCCACTTAAGAACATTTTCCCAACTGGACTTCTCCTGAACATTTTCCCTAATTCCATATATATTCCTTGGGGTTCCTTTTAATCGACACTAATTAAAAGTTGACAAAGATAGATATATTTCACATATATTTTCAGTTATTTTCTGCGCAAATGGCAAAGCACATAATGCGGTTATGACAAAGTTAGCATGCTGGACAGTAGTATACAGCATGCATATAGACTCCCATTGACCTTTGACCTCTGTGGAGGTCACGTGGAGGTGGGAGGTCAAAGGTCAATGAGTGCACTTGAGCATTACTGACCTGTATCCTCTCATCTCGTTCATCATCTGACCTTGGATCATGTTTAGACATGTTAGGAGATTCCTCCATGGTGATGCGGTTTGGTAGTGATGTGGTCTGCCTCCGCGGACAGAAAGTAGTCCCAAATACGTGGGTTTTCGTGAGAGTGTCCGACAATCTCCAGGGGCGATAGAGTCCCCTAGTAGACCGATTGGGTCGAGTGAGGTGTCAAAGTGAAGCGCTCCTCCAGGACCATCATGGGTGGCTGTATGAAAAATTAGGATTTCTACCGAAACTTTAAAAAGCGGAACACGGACTTTACCCCTACAATAGAGGAAAACCCCTATCCACCCTATCCAAAAGGGCTAATATCGGTCCCTGGCTTATCGGGGTCTGCCTATCAAGTCATGGGTGGGTGCATGTAAAATGAGGATTTGTCCCCGAAAATATAAAAAGCGGAACACGGACTTTACCCCTACAATAGAAAAAAACTCCTATCAACCCTATCTAAAAGGGCTAATATCGGCCCCTGGCTTATCAGGGCCTGCTGAGAGAGGTAGGGTGGGGGAGTGGGTGTACGTAAATTTAGGATTTGTCCCGAAAATATAAAAAGCGGAACACGGACTTTACCACTACAATAGGGGAAAACCCCTATCAACCCTATCCCAAAGGGCTAATATCGGTCCCCCGGGCTTATCGGGGTCTGGATGCATGGGTAGGTGCATGTAAAATGAGGATTTGTCCCCGAAAATATAAAAAGCGGAACACGCACTTTACCCCTACAATAGGGGAAAACTCCTATCAACCCTATCCCAAAGAGCTAATATCGGCCCCCCTGGCTTATCGCATCTTCGCTGACCCAAGTCTAACACTACACGTGTTGCCTTGGCTGAACGTAACACATTATCTGATCAGAATACAGGTCTGGTGATGTCATAGCGCTATAAATATTCCGTGGTCCATATTAGGGGAAGTGCAATGCATGACCTCTTTAAAATTCAAATTTGATTGGCTCTTCGACGGAAATTAACATCAATACACCCACCACTTGCCATATTTGGAGATCACACGGGCAGACATCAAAGAAAATCCTAGCTTCACGGCGTTGGCAAGCTCCTATCTTGATTGGCTATATGACATCACGTGCGTTTCCCGGTTTGAACAGTTTACCCTACTCAATGAGTCAAGGTAAATGACGGAACGTCAGTGTAGTATTTAGTGAAGATGGAAAATGTAAAGATGGCTTATCGGGACCTGCTGAGAGAGGTAGGGTGGGGGAGTGGGTGTATGTAAATTTAGGTTTCGTCCCGAAAATATAAAAAGCGGAACACGGACTTTACCCCTACAATAGGGGAAAACCCCAATCAACCCTATCCCAAAGGGCTAATATCGTTCCCCCGGGCTTATCGGGGTCTGGGTGCATGTAAAATGAGAACTGATAGGAATGCATGTACTGACCTGTTCATCCGGGGACTTGTTTACTTTCTTGTAGAGGACTTACAGCCGGGTATTTTAGGGTTGACCTATATCCGTGTCCTTTAGCAATGCGTGTATGTGGGTTTTTCCATTACATACGGGTTCTTGTACATCCGGGTTCTTGTACATGTAGAGGGACTTACAGCCGGGTATTTTAGGATTGACCTATATCCGGGTCCTCTAGCACTACCTGTAGTGTGGGTTTTTCCATTCATCCTTTTACATACGGGTTCTTGTACATCTGGGTTCTTGTACATCCGGGTTTTCCAGTGGGTTCTTTGTACATCCGGGGTCTGTCAGGGTGGTGTATAAAAGTGGGGATTTTCATGGGATGGCTTCAATCATTGGCCTGCCTACTTCACCGTGCTTGAAGACTTACCAGTCTGAGCCAGCCTGACTGGAGCTTACCTACTGAAGACCTGCCTGAACAACACCTACCTGTGCCAACAGCCATGGACTCATCTGACCGAGCTAAGCTGATGCAGCACCGTGTCCAGATCATTAGTGAGATGATGAATGTGGCCGAACTATGTGATCTGCTTCTGGTGAGAAACGTAATCACTACATACATGGAAGAAGACATCATGGCGCAGAATACCAATACGGCACGAAATAGAGCCCTCATGGACACTCTACCACGCCGAGGTCCTTTAGCATTTCAGGCCTTCTTGGCGGCGCTGAGAGAGACGGGGAATGAGGGAATAGCCTCTCTACTTCAACCCGAGGAACACACCTTAGTCATAGACATCCCCGAAGAGAGTACAGGTAGCAAACGTGCCCAGGAAGACCCGGAAGAGTCCTATCCACCCGCCAAACGTCCCCAACTAACACCTTTAAAAATGCCTCAGCAAGAGCCTCAGCAAGAGCCTCAGCAAGCGGAGGAAGAGGTGCTACTCCCTATGTGAATGACATCATCCAGCAGGCCTACCAGGCGGCCCAGATGAACAGTTGGGAGCTCACGCCCTATTTAACTGTAACCGTGATGAGCAAGTGCACTTTAACCCTATCTGGCCTGGGCGATTTGGGGTGTGTCGCAGCCTAGGGATGGGGGGCGGAAAGTGCCCCCCTATATATTTTCTCTACCACTAAGGCTAGAGCGCTGAAACTTAACACACAGTATCTTTGGTTCAAGCTCTACCGGGAAATGTAAAAAAATCCAAGATGGCCACCATGATTACGTCACAGTGACGTCATCTTCTCGGAAGCCATTTTTCGGCCTTTTTGGGGGGCGATTTTTCGAAATTTTCATTTTTCCGATTTTTGTCTCGAAAAAATCAAATAAAATGTAGAATAATTAGTAAATAATAAATAAAATATTTTCATGGCCTTTTAGGCAAGGAAAATGTGAAGAAATGGAGCGAAAAGATTGAAAAACACGACTTTCGCGGATATCACATGGTCGCCATTTTGAATTTACCCATGATCCTCTGCCCGGGGGTATATGAAAATAGGCTCAAAATGACCCCAATAAGATAAGCTTAAAAGTCACCAAGTTTCAGCCTCCTCGGTTTTGTCGTTTCGGAGCAGCAGAGAAAAGTTCACTAGGGGGGCCACTTTTCGCCCCCCCCCCAGGCCAGGTAGGGTTAATGCATCAGCCTGGGATGATAAACCACCTAAGCATATTGCCTTGACGTTTGAGCAATGGAAAAAAGTACAGAGATACACACAAAGTTAAGTCATCGAGCGGGTCATTGAGACCGAGTAGAACGACGCGAGATTTTGTGTGGGGGACGATGTGTTCCTCACCAGTTCTATGTTCAACAACATGCTGCTGGTACATATTCGTAAATGGAAGTTGAAGAAAGATACTACGCGTATTCCCTTACCTGAGGGAGTCACCCTGCAAATACCCGCGTGGCGGAAGCTTCAGCGCCTCACAGACGAAATTTCTGAAGCTCTGCATGACCAGCTGTCTGAGTATATCTATAAAAAGTACATTGAAACCTTCCTGAATCATCTTAAATCTCGCATTCAACACGAGCGTCTCCAACAATGTGCAGGCTGTCAGGACAACGGGTCGTTAGACATGCATACGTGTCTGCACATCACGCCACCATCAGCCGCGCTGATGACTGAGACGCTACACGACATTAAAGAGGCGGAAATCGCGAAGGCATTGGAAGCGGCCTGTCCACCGACAATTCCCCGTGAGCAGATTGCGGCCTTCATATTCGTGCACCAGGGGCGAAAAGACATGGAAGACTTCAAACAAGTCTTGTTGGCTAAATATTCTAACTATTGAACATTCAGACATCACCTGACAAGAAAGACATGATTTCAAACAAGTCTTGTTGGCTAAATATTGAACATTCAGACATTACCGTATTCCTACATTCTATGTTCATTCTAGGTTCATTCTATGTTCATTCTATGTTCATTCTACCATCATGGTGACACCGTATAACGCTATTTGAAAATTTGACACAAGGAGCCTACCGTGGTGAAAATCTTATGTTCATTCTACTGTGTTGTTAATAAATAATAGAAATTCAACTAATGTGTGTCAGTGTTCACTCTATGCAGGGGAAGGTGTGGGAGTTGGTGTTGTGTTTTTTAGTTAGAAAGCTCCTCTTTCGAGAGTATGGGTTGGCCCTGAAAAGGGCCGTTAGGAAGTACAGAGGGTTGGTCATCAGTTAGTTTACGACCGGTAAATTCTTTTCACTCTAGATACGTTTCCCCGACACACAGGGCACCGTAAAGCCACATGAAAGTCTCCTGTGTCCGGGCAGTCGCAGCACTCCGAATTGGTTAAGAAGCTTAGAAGAAAAGGACCACATACGGCTAGGTGTCCACACGGGAAAAAGGCGTACCCCGTCTCAGCGTCCTGGCAGATGGTGCATGTGGATTTCCCTATCTCGTTATCCAGTCGGAGGCGTAGTTTAGCCTTCTCCTCTTCCACTTCTTGAAGATGTTGTCTTAGCTGTACCAACTGGGTCCCCAAAAGCGGAACACGGACTTTACCCCTAAAATAGGGGAAAACTCCTATCAACCACGTCTAGTGGGGCTTATGGAAGCCTGCCGACAGAGGTAGGATGGGGGAGTGGGTGCATGTAAATGGAGGATTTGTCTCGAAAATATAAAAAGCGGAACACGGACTTTGCGCCTACAATGGGGGAAAACTCCTATCAACCCTATCCAAAAGGTCGAATATCGGCCCCCGGGCTTATCGGGGCCTGCTGAGAGAGGTAGGGTGGGGGAGTGGGTGCATGTAAATTGAGGATTAAAATATCAAAAGCGGAACACGGACTCTACCCCTACAATAGGGGAAAACTCCTATCAGCCTGGCATATCGGGGCCTGCTGAGAGAGGTGGGGCCCCGAGCTCCCAGCTCCCGCATGCCTCATTCCCGATCTCCGAGCTCCGAGTTCCCGACTACTATAGCCCCGAGCTTCGAGCTTCCGTCGTTACGCCTTAACGCCCATCGTTACGCCTTAACGCCCTAGCATAACGCCTTGACGCCATGATATACACAGATGAAAGAAAAACAACAACATCAAGGATGAGAGATGAGAGAACAACAACAACGTCATGGTTTTTTCACATGGTTTATTCTCCCCTCCAGTACATCATACCCATGATGGCGTTGGGTATGTTTACAATTCAGGAAGACTCTTGTCCAATCAGAGGCCGCCATTTGGCGATGTATCAGTCATATTCGTTCTTGCCCGTTACTGCGTTAGATGTATTCTCGGCTGCTCTTGTTCAATCAGAAGTCGCCGTTTCAGAAACTTTCATCTGTGCTCGGTGTGACCTAATCGTCGTCGGGCAGCCCTGGATATTGTTCGGGAAGCATGTCCTGAAAGAGTTGTTTGCGCATCCTGATCGCATTTTCCAGGGCCTCAGTGGGTGGTAGCCCCATATCCTCTTCCAAGTGACGCTTGGTCTTCATGATGGACCTGTGCGTGGGGTCGCCTTTCATTTCAAGCGGTAGTGAGGTATACTGTTCATAGATCGCCATGGCTGTTTTCCTGATGCAGGTGCGCATTTGGGTGTACGCCTGTTGTAAGTTATCCTGTCCGGCGTCCTCGATCGCTGCAGCATGAGTATTGATAGCTGCTGTCACAATACGATCCCAGAAGGAAGGTTCTGCCTCACTTTTCTGGTATGTAGGCTGACTATCTGAGGTCAAGCTCTCCGTATCAGTATATAGACTCTCAGCAATCTCACTTTCCTGGGATGTAGGCTGACTATCTGAGGTCAAGCTCTCCTTATCAGTAGATAGACTCTCATCAATTTCTGTATCGGCTTCTTGTGCCTCGGAGTCTTCAATCCCATGTACATTTTTCTCGTGTCGCATCATATCGTAACGTCTGGTGAACGTGCGTTGGCACTCAGAGTAAGTATAAGCCATATTGACGGTTGAACGTCGATTGTGCGTGTTTTGGCAATACACTTGCTTTTATAGACAGTAACGCCCGTCAACGCTTAGCTTAACGCTTCAACGCCCTGGCTCAGAAGCCCTGATTTTCATGGAATTGCCACCAATACATCGAAATGCAGTGACGCCCGTCAACGCCCGTCATTACGCCTTAACGCCCTTCTCAACGCCCGTCAACACCCGTCGTTACGCCTTAACGCCCGTCTCAATGCCTTAACGTCCGTCTCAGCGCCTTAACGTCCGTCTCAGCGCCTTGACGAGCGATAAAGGGGTTTTGGAGACCGATTAACCTTTGACCGGAACTGACTTTTGACCCTGCGCGCGCTAACAATACCGGATAAAAAATTGCGCGCAGGGTCAAAGGTCAGTTCCGGTCACGTGAACGGAAGCGGAAGTGACCTCACAGAGGTCATATGCAAATTATTGAGGTCAACAGGTGTCCAAATGCTCTAGCGGGTGCGGACTATAGGGTGCACCAGGGTGCGGGTGCACCAGGTATGTGTGTCTGTGTGCGCCTGCGTACGATGACATCACTTCCGAGCAGCGCAGGGTCAAAGGTCACTTCCGGTCACGTGGTCAAAGGTCACTTCCGGTCACGTGACCGAAAGTGCACTCAGAGTTCAAAGGTTAATCGGCCTACAAAACCCCTTTATCGCTCGTTAAGGCGCTCAGACGGACGTTAAGGCGCTGAGACGGACGTTAAGGCATTGAGACGGGCGTTAAAGCGTAACGACGGCTGTTGCCGGGCGTTGAGACGGGCGTTAAGGCGTAACGACGGGCGTTGACGGGCGTCACTGCATTTCGATGTATTGGTGGCAATTCCATGAAAATCAGGGCTTCTGAGCTAGTTCACCAGGGCGTTGAAGCGTTAAGCTAAGCGTTGACGGGCGTTACTGTCTATAAAAGCATGTGTGTTGCCAAAACACGAACAGTCGACGTTCAACCGTCAATATGGCTTATACTTGCTCTGAGTGCCAACGCACGTTCACCGTTGATGCGACACGAGAAAAATATACATGGGATTGAAGACTCCGAGGCACAAGAAGCCGATACAGAAATTGATGAGAGTCTATCTACTGATAAGGAGAGCTTGACCTCAGATAGTCAGCCTACATACAAGGAAAGTGAGATTGCTGAGAGTCTATATACTGATACGGAGAGCTTGACCTCAGATAGTCAGCCTACATAGCAGGAAAGTGAGGCAGAACCTTCCTTCTGGGATCGTATTGTGACAGCAGCTATCAATACTCATGCTGCAGCGATCGAGGACGCCGGGCAGGATAACTTACAACAGGCGTACACCCAAATGCGCCCCTGCATCAGGAATACAGCCATGGCGATCTATGAACAGTACTACCGCTTGAAATGAAAGGCGACCCCACGCACAGGTCCATCATGAAGACCAAGCGTCACTTGGAAGAGGATATGGGGCTACCACCCACTGAGGCCCTGGAAAATGCGATCAGGATGCGCAAACAACTCAATCAGGACATGCTTCCCGAACAATATCCAGGCCTGCCCGACGACGATTAGGTCACACCGAGCAAAGATGAAAGTTTCTGAAACGGCGACTTCTGATTGGACAAGAGCAGCCGAGAATACATCTAACGCAGTAACGGGCAAGAACGAATATTACTCATACAGCGCCAAATGGCGGCCTCTGATTTGACAAGAGTCTTCCTGAATTGTGAACATACCCAACGCGGCTCCCCCAGCGTGGGTATGATGTACTGGAGGGGAGAATAAACCATATGGGGAAAAAAACATGTTCTTGTTGTTGTTCTCTCATCTCTCATCCTTGATGTTGTTGTTTTTCTTTCATCTGTGTATATCATGGCGTCAAGGCGTTATGCTAGGGCGTTAAGGCGTAACGACGGAAGCTCGGAGCTCGGGGATATAGTAGTCGGGAGCTCGGAGCTCGGAACCCCAATACTGTTGCTTTCTATTCTACTCCTAATCCCCACCCTACCTCTCTCAGCAGGCCCCGATAAGCCAGGGACCGATATTAGCCCTTTGGGACAAGGTTGATAGAAGTTTTCCCCTATTGTAGGGGTAAAGTCCGTGTTCCGCTTTTGATATTTTCGGGACAAATCCTAAATTTACATACACCCACTCCCCCACCCTACCTCTCTCAGCAGGCCTCGATAAGCCAGGGACCGATATTAGCCCTTTTAGACACGGTTGATAGGAGTTTTCCTCTATTGTAGGGGTAAAGTCCGTGTTCCGCTTTTCATATTTTCGGGACAAATCCTCAATTTACATGCACCCACCTCCCATCCTACCTCTGTCGGCAGGCTCCGATAAACCCCACTAGACGTGGTTGATAGGAGTTTTCCCCTATTTTAGGGGTAAAGTCCGTGTTCCGCTTTTTATATTTTCGGGGACAAACCCTCAATTTACATGCACCCACTCCTCCACCCTACCTCTCTCAGCAGGCCCCGATACGCCCGGGGGACCGATATTCGACCTTTTGGATAGGGTTGATAGGAGTTTTCCCCCATTGTAGGGGCAAAGTCCGTGTTCCGCTTTTTATATTTTCGGGACAAATCCTCCATTTACATGCACCCACTCCCCCATCCTACCTCTGTCGGCAGGCTTCGATAAGCCCCACTAGACGTGGTTGATAGGAGTTTTCCCCTATTTTAGGGGTAAAGTCCGTGTTCCGCTTTTGGGGACCCAGTTGGTACAGCTAAGACAACATCTTCAACAAGTGAAAGAGGAGAAGGCTAAACTACGCCTCCGACTGGATAAACAGATAAGGAAATTCACATGCACCATCTACCAGGACGCTGAGACGGGGTACGCCTTTTTCCCGTGTGGACACCTACCCGTTTGTGGTCCTTGTTTTCTAAGCTTCTTAACCAATGCGGAGTGCTGCGACTGCCCGGACACAGGAGACTTTCATGCGGATTTACGGTGCCCTGTGTGTCGGGTAAACGTATCTAGAGTGAAAAGAATCTACCGGTCGTAAACTAACTGATGACCAACCCTCTGTACTTCCTAACGGCCCTTTTCAGGGCCAACCCATACTCTCGAAAGAGGAGCTTTCTAACTAAAAAGCACAACACCAACTCCCACACCTTCCCCTGCATAGAGTGAACACTGACACACATTAGTTGAATTTCTATTATTTATTAACAACACAGTAGAATGAACATAAGATTTTCACCGCGGTAGGCTCTTTGTGTCAAATTTTCAAATAGCGTTATACGGTGTCACCATGATGGTAGAATGAACATATAATGAACCTAGAATGAACATAGAATGTAGGAATACGGTTATGCCTGAATGTTCAATATTTAGGGAACAAGACTTGTTTGAAATCATGTCTTTCTTGTCAGGTGATGTGTGAATGTTCAATAGTTAGAATATTTAGCCAACAAGACTTGTTTGAAGTCTTCCATGTCTTTTCGCCCCTGGTGCACGAATATGAAGGCCGAAATCTGCTCACGGGGAATTGTCGGTGGACAGGCCGCTTCCAATGCCTTCGCGATTTCCGTCTCGTTGGTGTCGTGTAGCGCCTCAGTCATCAGCGCGTCTGATGGTGGCGTGATGTGCAGACACGTATGCATGTCTAACGACCCGTTGTCCTGACAGCCTGCACATTGTTGGAGACGCTCGTGTTGAATGCGAGGTTTAAGATGATTCAGGAAGGTTTCAATGTACTTTTTATAGATATACTCAGACAGCTGGTCATGCAGAGCTTCAGAAATTTCGTCTGTAAAGCGCTGAAGCTTCCGCCACGCGGATATTTGCAGGGTGACTCCCTCAGGTAAGGGAATACGCGTAGTATCTTTCTTCAACTTCCATTTACGAATAGGTACCACCAGCATGTTGTTGAACATAGAACAGGTGAGGAACACATCGTCCCCCACACAAAATCTCGCGTCGTTCCCCTCGGTCTCAATGACCCCCTCGATGACTTGACTTTGTGTGTATCTCTGTACTCTTTTCCATTGCTCAAACGTCAAGGCAATATGCTTAGGTGGTTTATCATCCCAGGCTGATGCATTAAAGTGCACTTGCTCATCTTTCACCGTTACAGTTAAATAGGGCGTGAGCTCCCAACTGTTCATCTGGGCCGCCTGGTAGGCCTGCTGGATGATGTCATTCACCTGCTCCACGGACATAGGGAGTAGCACCTCTTCCTCCGCTTGCCGAGGCTCTTGCTGAGGCATTTTTAAAGGTGTTAGTTGGGGACGTTTGGCGGGTGGATAGGACTCTTCCGGGTCTTTCTGGGCACGTTTGCTACCTGTACTGTCTTCGGGGATGTCTATGACTAAGGTGTGTTCCTCGGGTTGAAGTAGAGAGGCTATTCCCTAATTCCCCGTCTCTCTCAGCGCCTCCAAGAAGGCCTGAAATGCTAAAAGACCTCGGCGTGGTAGAATGTTCATGAGGGCTCTGTTTCGTGCCGCATTGGTATTCTGCGCCATGATGTCTTCTTCCATGTATATAGTGATTACGTTTCTCACCAGAAGCAGATCACATAGTCCGGCCACATTCATCATCTCACTAATGATCTGGACACGGTGCTGCATCAGCTTAGCTCGGTCAGATGAGTCCATGGCTGTTGGCACAGGTAGGTGCTGTTCAGGCAGGTCTTCAGTAGGTAGGCTGGTGAGGTAACTCGTCAGGTAGGCTCAGGCTGGTCAGGTAGCTCCGGTCAGGCTGGCTCAGACTGGTAAGTCTTCAAGCACGGTGAAGTAGGCAGGCCATCCCATGAAAATCCCCACTTTTATACACCACCCTGACAGACCCCGGATGTACAAAGAACCCACTGGAAAACCCGGATGTACAAGAACCCAGATGTACAAGAACCCGTATGTAAAAAGGATGAATGGAAAAACCCACACTACAGGTATTGCTAGAGGACCCGGATATAGGTCAATCCTAAAATACCCGGCTGCAAGTCCCTCTACATGTACAAGAACCCGGATGTACAAGAACCCGTGTGTAATAGAAAAACCCACATACACGCATTGCTAAAGGACACGGATATAGGTCAACCCTAAAATACCCCGCTGTAAGTCCTCTACAAGAATGTAAACAAGTCCCCGGATGAACAGGTCAGTACATGCATTCCTATCAGTTCTCATTTTACATGCACCCACCCTGCCTCTCTCAGCAGGCCCCGATAAGCCAGGGGGGGGGGGCGATATTAGCCCTTTTGGATAGGGTTGATAGGGGTTTTCCCCTATTGTAGGGGTAAAGTCCGTGTTCCGTTTTTCATAGTTTCGGGACGAATCCTGAATTTACATACACCCACTCCCCCACCCTACCTCTCTCCTCAGGCCCCGATAAGCTAGGGGGGCCGATATTAGCCCTTTGGAATAGGGTTGATAGGAGTTTTCCTCTATTGTAGGGGTAAAGTCCACGTTCCGCTTTTTATATTTTCGGGGACAAATCCTCATTTTACATGCACCCACCCAAGCATCCAGCCCCCGATAAGCCCGGGGGACCGATATTAGCCCTTTGGGATAGGGTTGATAGCGGTTTTCCCCTATTGTAGTGGTAAAGTCCGTGTTCCGCTTTTTATATTTTCGGGACAAATCCTAAATTTACGTACACCCACTCCCCCACCCTACCCTCTCAGCAGGCCCCGATAAGCCAGGGACCGATATTAGCCCTTTGGGATAGGGTTGATAGGAGGTTTTTTTCTATTGTAGGGGTCAAGTCCGTGTTCCGCTTTTTATATTTTTGGGGACAAATCCTCATTTTACATGCACCCACCCATGACTTGATAGGCAGACCCCGATAAGCCAGGGACCGATATTAGCCCTTTTGGATAGGGTGGATAGGGGTTTTCCTCTATTGTAGGGGTAACGTCCGTGTTCCGCTTTTTATAGTTTCGGGACGAATCCTAATTTTTCATACAACCACCCATGATGGTCCTGGAGGAGCGCTTCACTTTGACACCTCACTCCACCCAATCGGTCTACTAGGGGACTCTATCGCCCCTGGAGATTGCCGGACACTCTCACGAAAACCCACGTATTTGGGACTACTTTCTGTCCCCGGAGGCAGACCGCATCACTACCAAACCGCATCACCGTGGAGGAATCTCCTAACATGTCTAAACATGATCCAAGCTCAGATGATGGACGAGATGAGAGGATACATGCTCAAGTGCACTCATTGACCTTTGACCTCTGCGGAGGTCACGTGGAGGTGGGAGGTCAAAGGTCAATGAGTGCACTTGAGTCTATATGCATGCTGTATACTACTCTGGACAATAAGATGTATTACAACAAATGACACTATTGTAAAACTGTGCACGCATTTGACAAGGCACATAAGACAATACATATTACAACATAAGTTCCACCCATTGGTGCGAAAAAGTTTCATCATCGAGTAAATCAACTTACTACAAATTATTTAAAACAGATATTGCCTTCGAAAATTATCTCATTAACCTCCCCCAAAAATACAGAACTATCTACAGTAAATTTAGGACAAGCAACCACAAACTACCAATTGAAACTGGTCGCTGGCAAAATACATCTAAGGAAGAGAGAATATGTACTTTGTGCACCAGTGATTCAATAGGTGACGAATTCCATTATATCTTCCAATGCTCTATTTTCCTTGATATAAGAGAAATATGTTTACCAAGGTATTACTGGAATAATCCAGATTTGTTTAAATTTGCAGATATATTCAGATCGTCTATATACCAGACTAATGAAACTATTAAACTAATCAATGCTATCATGGATAATTTCGCAGATTGATAGATGTAATATCTGTCCTGGAAAATCTACTAGCTATTTATTTGCTCGTGTTGATCTGAATCTACGTTACATATAATAATTTTTATATTATTTATCTGTGTGTATCCTCATATACCAAAATTCGTGGTCTGAGCGGAATAAAATATTGTATTGTATTGTATTGTATTGTCAGTGAATCATAGTGACTGATCGTCTTTACTCATCGGAGACTTCAATGGCTGATTTGTACCTTAGATTTGCACTTCTACATGCACTATCAATAATTAGCATTTAATATCGAAAAAGATTAAAATTTCTAAGTTCTTTCTTATAAAGATATAAAAATAAAGTTTTGTTGAAAATACTTAGCTCGTAAGTATTTCATAATATGCTCATTTTAATAGAATCTCAACAAAAGCAAGTTCCCCAAAAATATTTTATATATGCGATTTTAATGGGATTTTTGCACAGCATTGGTTTGACCGAACAGCAATCGGTGAAACGGATTACCCCATAAGAGGTGTTATGTCATCCTCCCCACAGCGCATGCTCCATTTCACAGGCTTATCAGATCCCCAGCGAGGTGGTTGGTGTTATGTCTGTAGGAACATTGCAACATTGACTCATTTCAAAATTACAAAATCGTATGTGTCTATATCAGTCAGTCTGATCTTGATTATGTGAGAATGGCATGTACAAAACAAGGACAGGGCAATTGAATTTGCACTCCCGCGCTTTCTATGGGCAACCCGCTTCATTGGAGTATAGCGGCCACGAGACCATTTGCTATTGCCACTCTGTAAATGCACACAGCCAGAAAAACGGTGTTGGCCCAACACCATTTTTTAGTGTTGAGGCCAGTTCAACACCAATAAGTGGTGTTGAGAAACGGTGTTGACATAATTCAACACCAAAATGTGGTGTTGAGGCCAGTTCAACACCAAAAAACGGTGTTGAGAAAATGGTGTTGACCCAATCCAACACTGAAAAATGGTGTCGAGACCAGTTCAACACCAAAAAACGGTGTTGAAAGAATGGTGTTGAAAATCTAACACTGAAAAATGGTGTTGAGACCAGTTCAACACCAAAAAACAGTGTTAAGAAAAGGGGGTGTTTCGACACCAGTTCAACGCCAAAAACGGTGTTAAGAGAATGGTGTTAAAATTCCAACATTGAAAAAAACAAGGGTTATGTGAAACCCGGCAGGCTCGCCGTTTTGGTTTACGCCAATAAGAATGTTGCCAACTACAAATTGATATTTGAATTTACTTCAATTTCAAAATTTAAGAAAAATGCAATTTGAATTGCCAGCCTAAACAAAAAGCATTAACCCAGAAAATGTTCAGAGTCCAAAAGAAGTCAAAATTATTCCAAGTCCAGCCTAAACAAAAAACATTCATCCAGACAATTTTCAGAGTCCAAAAGAAGTCAAAATTATTAAGTTAAGTCCAATTTATTAAATTAAGTCCAGCCTCAGTGGTAAGTAATTGACCGTAAACACACCTACAGAATTACGGTGGTCGGTCTGCGTTCACAACACAGCTGCGAATGGTATAGGTTACTGTGCTCAGTAAAAACCTACATCAAACTAATATAATGCTTAAACACGCATATCTAACAAATCCATATATGGTTCAGTAATGATGGATACTTTCAATCAATACGGAACAATCAGATGGAGGAAATCGGAAATCGCGTCCTCAAGTATATGCCGCTGCATCATATGAAGATGATATTTGCCATTCTTTACCACATAAGGACCCCGGAACCAGAGGATTCGTGAAGAAATGGGCCGTATTATATTTCAGTTACAAAATCTATCTTCGTCCATAGAATAATGAGAGATTAGATGCTTGGACATATGGCTATTGAAATGTAGACCAGCGAATTGGATTTACAGATATACAGAGGAAAACGCTGCCCATCATGAGAATTTCATTATCTTTCGTGGGATTTTGCTCATACTAAAGGAAGGCCGAATGGAAGGCGGCCTTCCGAAAGGAAGGCGGTGGATAAAAACATATGTTACAAGGCTTGGCGGGGGATAATTTATGCCTAGATGTATTACTTGTGTAAATTTATACCGATTTCATATATTTGCAGGTACCCACAACGTCGTATGGCCACATGAATCTCGGATAATTGAATTGAATTGAATTGAATTGAAGTTTATTCTCAGAACCAAGCATATAATGGTATGAGAATCTAATACAATACAATCATAATCAAATGGCGACTTTCTCAGAATCAAAATACTTCACGGCCGTCACGGCTAGCGAAAATCAAAATGGCGGCCGGCTGGGAAGGCGGGTGCATCGAAAAACCGGATCGTTTCTCAATTTACAAATACGGAAATGAACATTAATATACTTACGGACTAGCGAATGAATTAACAAATATTAAAGTGAACATTACTTGATCAGCGTTTATTTGGTGTTATTTTCATAATGAATTGCTTTAAAATGAATCAGTTAACAATGACAAGAAGTTTTATTTTGGATTGTGAAAATTAAATGCATGTATTGTCCACTTTTAGCGCTCTCAACACTTCTTTTGATATTTCATTAGATACTTTATTTTATTATTGTATTGGCTAACCGCTTTGTTGTTTAGTACTCAAAGATGTCACTAATAGCTAACTTTCCTAACGAATGAGCATAATAAAGATCAAAGTCTGCGTGGATTATATTGTCTCCTATTGTCTATATTGTGGCCGGCCGGTGATCAAGGACGAGCACGGAGACAATAGTCAACACTCTGTTGTTTGTGAGATTAGTACTAAGCGCATGCACTGTGGCCTATCGAGTCCACAAATGTGCAATCAGTGAAAAAACAAAACAAATAAGCGGTATCATCGAATAAATCGAATGTATAGGCACCTACAATAGCAGGTCTTTGAAGTTTTTATTTATCAAATATATCAATATATCATATCTTTCAAACAAATTCTTTGAGAAAACACCTAATAACTTGCCTGGAGAGTGGCTTTGTCACACCTTTTCCAAAGGAAAGTACTAGCAAAACTAGCTAACTCCCATTTTTGTCCAATTTTACGAATTATAAAATATTGGTAAATTGTACAATTTGTTCGAGAATATGATAGGATGTGATTTCACCAACGGTAAACGTATTTGTAATGTATGGAAACATCAATCAATCATATTATTATTATTATTATTATTATTCAATAAAACAGTTGAATGCGAAGCCTTCCTAGTATATTAATATTCATTTCCGTATTTGTAAATTGAGAAGCGATCCGGTTTTTCGATGCACCCGCCTTCCCAGCCGGTTGCCATTTTGAATCCGAGATTCATGTGGCCTTACGACGTTGTGGGTACCTGCAAATATATGAAATCGGTATAAATTTACACAAGTAATACATCTAGGCATAAATTATCCCCCGCCAAGGCTTGTAACATATGTTTTTATCCACCGCCTTCCTTTCGGCCTTCCTTTAGTCCCGCCTCATAATGGCCGTATACGTATAGAGTAAACTTACTTGTACGTATTTTGCCTGTTTATTGCGACGCACATTGCGCTTTACTGCCAGCTTTTCAACTTTTCATTGGAAAAAGAAACACAAATTTGCAAATGACGGACGGATTTTACGATTCTCTCTCTAGTGCTTCCGCCGAGGTCCGCGCGCCCCGCATCTATCCTTATATAAGACAATGCCGGGCTGGCTGGCCCAGAGTATTCCAAAATCAGCATAGCTGACAGTTATAACGTCGGACAAAGCTAAGAAACCACACCCCTAGAAAAGTCTATCCCGGCCCTCAACATAACAACATAAGATAATCCACTTGCCAATGCATCAGTCACAAAACGAGAGATATAACTAATACAAAATTCAACAAAAACCAATTATCAATACTCCAATGGAATGCCCGAAGCATCGGGAAAAACGGGGACAATCTTAAAGTCTTAGTAAATGAAATCAGCCCAGATATAATTTGTGTTCAGGAAACATTTCTGAAGCCAGGAAAAAATAAATTTACAATAAACGGATATAAGTCGTATAGATCAGACAGACTTACAGGTGCACTAGGGGGAAACCTGATATTAATAAAAGAGGATCTGATTCACATCGAACTAGATAAAAGCCCTACCAGTGACGATCTCGAATGGCACGCTATCCAGGTCTTCTTCAATAACAAACCTATTAACATCATTAATTTATATGCCCCAGGAAGTCTAAAGAAAATCTCCCCAAAAGAACTGGACAACATCACAAAGAAATTTAACTCCTCTATTATCATATGTGGTGATTACAACAGTCATAACCCCATTTGGGACGACAATTGCACCAAGGCAGACGGAAAAGGTCAAGTAGTGGAAAAACGGCTTGACCAAAATAACCTATGCTATTTAAATAATGGCCACGGGACGCGAATAGACATGAACACCGGTAAACTATCTGCAATAGATTTAACTATTCTCCCCTGATCTAGCTGTTAAATCCGAATGGGAAGTGATTCCTGACACGCTTGACAGCGATCACTTCGCCATTCTGACGAAAATTAGTATAAAACCGGACTCTGAAAGGACAGACGCCCCTCCAAAATTTCAGTACTCCAAAGCCGACTGGAAAAGCTTCCAGAAAGACTGTCAAAGCCTAAATCATGACGAGATATCCACTTCTGATCCAGAGATGTTCAATGAAAACATTACAAATTCACTACTTAACATAGCACAAAAATATATTCCGATATCACAACAGCGCCACAACAAAAACCCGGTTCCCTGGTGGAACCCAGAGTGTGCAAAGAATATTGCGGCCAAAAAGAAGGCACTTAGAAAATTAAAAAAAAGTAGGCTCCAAAGTGATCACGCGAACTACAAGGAACTCAAAATTATAGCTGAAAAAAGTGTCAAAGAAGCTAAATCAAAATGTTGGGAAGACTTTTGCAACACTATAGATACCAAAACCAATTCAAAAAAAGTATGGAACAAAATAAAAAATATACAAGGAAAGCTAACAAACACAGTCCCTGTACTGAACAAAACTAAAAAAACGAACAAAGAAAAGGCAGAACACCTCGCCGAATCTTTCGCTTCGAACAGTAGCGATAGGAACCTGAAACCAGAATTCAGAAAAATTAAGGAAGAGACAACGATAGAAAACGATCTGGACGATCATTTAGAAAACTATCTCAATGCAGACTTCAACATTAATGAATACCGCAAAGCTATACACTGTAAAAAGAGAGCCCACCTGGTGAAGACAAATTAGGATACACGATCCTTAAACACCTACCTATTAAAACACAGAAGCTAATTTTGAAACTAATTAATGTCAGCTGGCAGACCAAACAACTTCCAAGTAAACGGAAAACATCCATCGTTATCCCAATCCCAAAACCAGGTAAAGATCCATCCGACAGCAACTCTTACCGCCCAATTTCTCTCACTTCAAATCTATGCAAAATAATGGAAACCATGGTAAAGAATAGACTGGAATTTCATATAGAAAACAACAACTTATTAAACAAAACTCAAAGCGGCTTTCGTAAGAACAGAAGTACGTTAGACCATATAGCCAGATTACAACACTCAATAAAAAAGGGGAATGCCAAACATCAGTACACACTAGGTATCTTCCTAGACATAGAAAAAGCATTTGACCTTGTATGGCAGGACGGCATAATTATTCAATTAAGCAAACTTGGAATTAAGGGAAGAATGCAACACTGGATAAAAAACTTCCTAAACAATAGAAATTTTAAAGTTCGCATAGGAAACACCCTATCCACCGACCATGAATTAGACAACGGTACCCCTCAGGGAAGCGTCATAAGCCCCACCCCTTTTAACATCCTCATCAATGGCCTAGCCAATGAAATTGACACAAAACATCCGGAAGTAGAACAGTCTCTATTTGCTGACGATTCTGCCCTCTGGAAAACCGCACGTTCCATAAAAAAATTGACCGGTATAATGCAAAATACACTATACAATTAGCGGTTGGGCGGATAAATGGGGCTTCAAATTTTCCGCCCTAAAAACAACGGGCATTATATTTTCAAACAATAAACACATTGACGTTAAACTAACACTAGGAGGTCAGAAAATTGAATTCAGAAATAGTGGTAAATACCTAGGTATGATCTTTGACAGAAAACTCACATGGAAAGACCACATCGACCAACTAGTCCTCCGGTGCAATAAAGACCTGAACCTCATGAGGTGTGTGTCTGGGACAAACTGGGGAGCGAGTAAATATAGTCTGATAAAATTATACCAAACTCTAATCAGGTCAAAAATAGATTACGGGTCCATCGCCTACCAATCAGCATGTAAGACACAACTAAAAAGAATAGACAGCATCCAATATTCTGCTCTAAAAATAGCTACTGGAGCCTTCAAGGGAACCGCCTTATGTAGTCTTCAAATAGAAACCAATGAGAAACCTCTTCGTTTAAGACGAGAGGAACTGTCCCTGAAATATGCAGGTAAAACTAGAGCTAAGGGCGATAATCACCCATGCCACAAAATGTTTGAAGATAAAAGTGAATATGAATATTTAAAGAAAAACTGGGAAAAAGACTCCGCCCCCCTTGGCTATACCGTAAATAACCTATTCCAAGAACACGAAATACCAATCGCACACATCTGCGACACAGACAAAATCACTAGGCCACCCTGGGAATTAGAGTCGCCCCACGTGGACACAAGTATACACGACTACCTCACAAAGAAGGACAACCCAGACTTTATTAGAGCCACCACCCTTGAATATATCAACCAAAACTGGAAAAATTACTTAAAAATCTATACAGACGGATCGAAAAACTCAAGTAATAACACAGGATCAGCTTTTGTTATACCTGAGCTCAACATACAAAATGGTTTCAAACTTCCAGACAATATGTCTGTATACACTAGTGAACTGATTGCTATAATTAAGGCTCTCGAATGGATCATCGAGCACAAACCAATCCGTGCTGTGATACTCAGCGATTCCCTTAGTGGACTCGCATCCATTGAAAATTCTATATCTGACAGTAGACCTGATCTCATACACAAAATAGAATATATCTGTACACAAATACACAACGAGGGTATAGACGCCATTTTAGCTTGGGTCCCCGCGCATGTCAACATCAGAGGTAACGAAGCAGCCGACCAAACTGCCAAAGACAGTCTTGCAAAAACCACACACGATGTGCCAATAGGATTAGGATATAAGGAACTCAACACTATCATTAGACGCAAAATAGATAGCAAGTGGCAAAAGGAATGGAACGAAGAAGAACGTGGACGATGGTTACATAAGATTCTTGATGGAGAGAAAAGACAAGTCCAAGGATTCCAGTTAGACAATAAGCGTGATGACCACATCATCACAAGATTAAGACTAGGCAAAACCGGACTTAAATCACATCTGGCCATGCTTCTGAAAAACACCTCACCACTCTGTACCGCATGCAACAATGTAGAAGAAACAATAGAACATGTCCTACTTGAATGCCCTAAACACTACCCACAACGCGAGACACTTAGAAACGAATTAAAAAAATTCAACACTCCCTTAACATTACCAGCGATATTAAACCCTAAGCCCCCCATTAGAAAACAGGTATTCAAGTATTTAATAGATTTTATCAAAACTGCTGGCTATTATTCCAGTATATAACACTACCCCCGTGCATGCGCACCACTAACTAACAATGTCAGCATTGGCCAAAATTTCTACGTGTTTGTACTAGAAAATAAGATAATAATCACATCGACCTAATCATTTCTTGACCCTTTCAATGGGAATGCACATACGGGTTGGAAATACAATGCAATATCCTCAAGTCGAACTACATTTGGTTAGCCTCCACCTCTGTTTGGCGCTTTAGTGCTACCGAGGTCACACCATTTTTCATGCCAGCGGAATATTCAAACCACTGGGTCACGGAGACACTCTAACACATTATATTTATACATGCGCTTGTTTGGTCTAGAATATATATGCTTTCGTCCATCTGATAAAACTGAAATATAATATCACGGAATATTGTATCTTATACTAGGTATATATAAATCTAGTGCTGCATGTAGCTTGTAACTTGGGTCCTTTTGCATCTGTTTTGTCATAGAGTAGGCCCGCTTTATTTTTTGTAGAGATATATGTATAAATATGACGTGCCGTTAGGGCTATCTGTAGTTTCCTTCAACCCCAGTGAAGGTGGATATAAATATCATTCACTGCCTCATTTACATGGCGATTATCCACAGCGAGAAGATCGTCTATTTAGCGTTTGGTGAATGAGAAACAACGGGATTTGAATTAATCGGGGTTTGAAAGCGCCTGCATGCATACATTCATATTCATATGAGAACAGATACGGTCAATAGACCACCATGAAAATTAGTCACACACCACGTGGATACTACATCACTAAACAGGACAACCCAAATCATATAAAAGTCACTGCCCTTGAATATATCGAAAGAAATTCAAAATCACTGGAAAATATACACTGACGACTCCAAAAACACAAGTAACAATATAGGGTCTGGATTCGTTATTCCAGGGCCCAGCATTCAGAAAGCCTTTAAGCTAACAGACAACTCATGTCTGTATACTCTAATGAAGTGGTTGGCATAATCAATTCCCTCAAATGGGTCCTCCAATACCACCAGACTTGTAGAGTAATTCTTAACGAACCCCTTAGTGGCTCGATAACAGTAGAAATTCTAAATCCGACAGTATACCTGACCTCATATACAAAATCGAAAGTATATGTACACAAATACGCGAGAATAGCATTCACGTAAATCTAGCATGGATACCGGCGCAGGTAAATATCAGAGAACATGAAGGCGCTGCTCGGACAGCCAAGACAGCCTCATCAAAACTGTACCTGACGTGAACATAGCAATAGGAACTAAGGAACTGAATACTATCATTTAAAGCAAAATAGATAGTAAATGGGAAAAGGAATGGAACGAAGAAAACCGCAGCGGTTGGCTACATAGGATTCGAGATAGGGGAGAAGATGGGCTTGTGGATTACAGTGAGACAGTAAACTTGATGACCGCAGCATCACAAGACTGAGATTAGGCAAAACCGGACTAAAATCACTCATTTCAATGTTAATCAAGCACACAGAAAGAAGAACTTCGGACAGCAACGAAGAAAAAACGATATAGCATTATTAGCCCAAAATACGACCCCCATCGACACACCCTGGATAACGAGCTAAATAATTCAATGTCCCACTTTCGTTAGCTACCATATTAAACCTCAAACCGCCCATAATAAACTATATACAGTATATTGCATGTTGCATGTTCAGTATGTTCACTAAACTTGGTCGAAAGCTTCATTTTTATAGCCCCCACAATTGGTCAGGTTTTGGTGTGTGTGCGTTTGTTCGTCCGTGTCGTAGAGGCTGTGCTATCTGTACGTCTGTCCCTTACAGACATGCATTTTCATGAAAATACAGGTCTTGCCTGCAAGATATATTGAGAACTACTAGACGGAATTTCACTAAACTTGGTCGAAAGCTTCATTTTTATAGCCCCCACAATTGGTCAGGTTTTGGTGTGTGTGCGTTTGTTCGTCCGTGTCGTAGAGGCTGTGCTATCTGTACGTATGTCCCTTACAGACATGCATTTTCATGAAAATACAGGTCTTGGCTACAAGATATATTGAGAACTACTAGACGGAATTTCACTAAACTTGGTCGAAAGCTTCATTTTTATAGCCCCCACAATTGGTCAGGTTTTGGTGTGTGTGCGTTTGTTCGTCCGTGTCGTAGAGGCTGTGCTATCTGTACGTGTGTCCCTTACAGACATGCATTTTCATGAAAATACAGGTCTTGGCTGCAAGATATATTGATAACTACTAGACGGAATTTCACTAAACTTGGCCGAAAGCTTCATTTTTATAGCCCCCACAATTGGTCAGGTTTTGGTGTGTGTGCGTTTGTTCGTCCGTGTCGTAGAGGCTGTGCTATCTGTACGTATGTCCCTTACAGACGTGCATTTTCATGAAAATACAGGCATTGCCTGCAAGATATATTGAGAACTGCTGGACGGAATTTCACTAAACTTGGTCGAAAGCTTCATTTTTATAGCTCCCACAATTGGTTAGGTTTTGGTGTGTGTGCGTTTGTTCGTCCGTGTCGTAGAGGCTGTGCTATCTGTACGTATGTCCCATACAGACATGCATTTTCATGAAAATACAGGCCTTGCCTGCAAGATATCTTCAGAACTACTAGACGGGATTTCACTAAACTTGGTCGAAAGCTTCATTTTTATAGCCCCCACAATTGGTCAGGTTTTGGTGTGTGTGCGTTTGTTCGTCCGTGTCGTAGAGGCTGTGCTATCTGTACGTATGTCCCTTACAGACATGCATTTTCATGAAAATACAGGTCTTGCCTGCAAGATATATTGAGAACTACTAGACGGAATTCCACTAAACTTGGTCGAAAGCTTCATTTGTATAGCCCCCACAATTGGTCAGGTTTTGGTGTGTGTGCGTTTGTTCGTCCGTGTCGTAGGGGCTGTGCTATTTGTACGTATGTCCCTTACAGACATGCATTTTCATGAAAATACAGGTCTTGCCTGCAAGATATATTGAGAACTACTAGACGGAATTTCACTAAACTTGGTCGAAAGCTTCATTTTTATAGCCCCCACAATTGGTCAGGTTTTGGTGTGTGTGCGTTTGTTCGTCCGTGTCGTAGAGGCTGTGCTATCTGTACGTATGTCCCTTACAGACATGCATTTTCATGAAAATACAGGTCTTGCCTGCAAGATATATTGAGAACTACTAGACGGAATTTCACTAAACTTGGTCGAAAGCTTCATTTTTATAGCCCCCACAATTGGTCAGGTTTTGGTGTGTGTGCGTTTGTTCGTCCGTGTCGTAGAGGCTGTGCTATCTGTACGTATGTCCCTTACAGACATGCATTTTCATAAAAATACAGGTCTTGCCTGCAAGATATATTGAGAACTACTAGACGGAATTTCACTAAACTTGGTCGAAAGCTTCATTTTTATAGCCCCACAATTGGTCAGGTTTTTGGTGTGTGTGCGTTTGTTCGTCCGTGTCGTAGAGGCTGTGCTATCTGTACGTATGTCCCTTAAAGACATGCATTTTCATAAAAATACAGGTCTTGCCTGCAAGATATATTGAGAACTACCAGACGGAATTTCACTAATCTTGGTCGAGACCTTCATTTTTATAGCCCCCACAATTGGTCAGGTTTTGGTGTGTGTGCGTTTGTTCGTCCGTGTCGTAGAGGCTGTGCTATCTGTACGTATGTCCCTTACAGACATGCATTTTCATGAAAATACAGGTCTTGGTTGCAAGATATATTGAGAACTACTAGACGGAATTTCACTAAACTTGGTCGAAAGCTTCATTTTTATAGCCCCCACAATTGGTCAGGTTTTGGTGTGTGTGCGTTTGTTCGTCCGTGTCGTAGAGGCTGTGCTATCTGTACGTATGTTCCTTACAGACATGCATTTTCATGAAAATACAGGTCTTGGCTGCAAGATATATTGAGAACTACTAGACGGAATTTCACTAAACTTGGTCGAAAGCTTCATTTTTATAGCCCTCACAATTGGTCAGGTTTTGGTGTGTGTGCGTTTGTTCGTCCGTGTCGTAGAGGCTGTGCTATCTGTACGTATGTCCCTTACAGACATGCATTTTCATGAAAATACAGGTCTTGCCTGCAAGATATATTGAGAACTACTAGACGAAATTTCACTAAACTTGGTCGAAAGCTTCATTTTTATAGCCCCCACAATTGGTCAGGTTTTGGTGTGTGTGCGTTTGTTCGTCCGTGTCGTAGAGGCTGTGCTATCTGTACGTATGTCCCTTACAGACGTGCATTTTCATGAAAATACAGGCATTGCCTGCAAGATATATTGAGAACTGCTGGACGGAATTTCACTAAACTTGGTCGAAAGCTTCATTTTTATAGCTCCCACAATTGGTTAGGTTTTGGTGTGTGTGCGTTTGTTCGTCCGTGTCGTAGAGGCTGTGCTATCTGTACGTATGTCCCATACAGACATGCATTTTCATGAAAATACAGGCCTTGCCTGCAAGATATCTTCAGAACTACTCGACGGGATTTCATTAAACTTGGTCGAAGGCTTCTTTTTTATAGCCCCCACAATTGGTCAGGTTTTGGTGTGTGTGCGCTTGTTCGTCTGTGTCGTAGAGGCTGTGCTATCTGTACGTGTGTCCCTTACAGACATGCATTTTCATGAAAATACAGGTCTTGCCTGCAAGATATCTTGAGAACTACTCGACGGAATTTCACTAAACTTGGTCGAAAGCTTCATTTTTATAGCCCCCACAATTGGTTAGGTTTTGGTGTGTGTGCGTTTTTTCGTCCGTGTCGTAGAGGCTGTGCTATCTGTACGTATGTCTCTTACAGACGTGCATGAAAATACAGGCCTTGCCTGCAAGATATATTGAGAACTGCTAGAAGGAATTTCACTAAACTTAGTCGAAAGCTTCATTTTTATAGCTCCCACAATTGGTTAGGTTTTGGTGTGTGTGCGTTTGTTCGTCCGTGTCGTAGAGGCTGTGCTATCTGTACGTATGTCCCGTACAGACATGCATTTTCATGAAAATACAGGCCTTGCCTGCAAGATATCTTCTGAACTACTAGACGGGATTTCACTAAACTTGGTCGAAAGCTTCATTTTTATAGCTCCCACAATTGGTCAGGTTTTGGTGTGTGTGCGTTTGTTCGTCCGTGTCGTAGAGGCTGTGCTATCTGTACGTATGTCCCTTACAGACATGCATTTTCATGAAAATACAGGTCTTGCCTGCAAGATATATTGAGAACTACTAGACGGAATTCCACTAAACTTGGTCGAAAGCTTCATTTGTATAGCCCCCACAATTGGTCAGGTTTTGCTGTGTGTGCGTTTGTTCGTCCGTGTCGTAGAGGCTGTGCTATCTGTACGTATGTCCCTTACAGACATGCATTTTCATGAAAATACAGGTCTTGCCTGCAAGATATATTGAGAACTACTAGACGGAATTTCACTAAACTTGGTCGAAAGCTTCATTTTTATAGCCCCCACAATTGGTCAGGTTTTGGTGTGTGTGCGTTTGTTCGTCCGTGTCGTAGAGGCTGTGCTATCTGTACGTATGTCCCTTACAGACATGCATTTTCATGAAAATACAGGTCTTGCCTGCAAGATATATTGAGAACTACTAGACGGAATGTCACTAAACTTGGTCGAAAGCTTCATTTTTATAGCCCCACAATTGGTCAGGTTTTGGTGTGTGTGCGTTTGTTCGTCCGTGTCGTAGAGGCTGTGCTATCTGTACGTATGTCCCTTACAGACATGCATTTTCATGAAAATACAGGTCTTGCGTGCAAGATATATTGAGAACTACAAGACGGAATTTCACTAAACTTGGTCGAAACCTTCATTTTTATAGCCTCACAATTGGTCAGGTTTTGGTGTGTGTGCGTTTGTTCGTCCGTGTCGTAGAGGCTGTGCTATCTGTACGTATGTCCCTTACAGACATGCATTTTCATGAAAATAAGGTCTTGCCTGCAAGATATATTGAGAACTACTAGACGGAATTTCACTAAACTTGGTCGAAAGCTTCATTTTTATAGCTCCCACAATTGGTCAGGTTTTGGCGTGTGTGCGTTTGTTCGTCCGTGTCGTAGAGGCTGTGCTATCTGTACGTGTGTCCCTTACAGACATGCATTTTCATGAAAATACAGGTCTTGCCTGCAAGATATATTGAGAACTACTACACGGAATTTTACTAAACTTGGTCGAAAGCTTCATTTTTATAGCCCCCACAATTGGTCAGGTTTTGGTGTTTGTGCGTTTGTTCGTCCGTGTCGTAGAGGCTGTGCTATCTGTACGTATGTTCCTTACAGACATGCATTTTCATGAAAATACAGGTCTTGCCTGCAAGATATATTAAGAACTACTAGACGGAATTTCACTAAACTTGGTCGAAAGCTTCATTTTTATAGCCCCCACAATTGGTCAGGTTTTGGTGTGTGTGCGTTTGTTCGTCCGTGTCGTAGAGGCTGTGCTATCTGTACGTATGTCCTTACAGACATGCATTTTCATGAAAATACAGGTCTTGCCTGCAAGATATATTGAGAACTACTAGACGAAATTTCACTAAACTTGGTCGAAAGCTTCATTTTTATAGCCCCCACAATTGGTCAGGTTTTGGTGTGTGTGCGTTTGTTCGTCCGTGTCGTAGAGGCTGTGCTATCTGTACGTATGTCCCTTACAGACGTGCATTTTCATGAAAATACAGGCATTGCCTGCAAGATATATTGAGAACTGCTGGACGGAATTTCACTAAACTTGGTCGAAAGCTTCATTTTTATAGCTCCCACAATTGGTTAGGTTTTGGTGTGTGTGCGTTTGTTCGTCCGTGTCGTAGAGGCTTAGCTATCTGTACGTATGTCCCATACAGACATGCATTTTCATGAAAATACAGGCCTTGCCTGCAAGATATCTTCAGAACTACTCGACGGGATTTCATTAAACTTGGTCGAAGGCTTCTTTTTTATAGCCCCCACAATTGGTCAGGTTTTGGTGTGTGTGCGCTTGTTCGTCTGTGTCGTAGAGGCTGTGCTATCTGTACGTATGTCCCTTACAGACATGCATTTTCATGAAAATACAGGTCTTGCCTGAAAGATATCTTGAGAACTACTCGACGGAATTTCACTAAACTTGGTCGAAAGCTTCATTTTTATAGCCCCCACAATTGGTTAGGTTTTGGTGTGTGTGCGTTTTTTCGTCCGTGTCGTAGAGGCTGTGCTATCTGTACGTATGACTCTTACAGACGTGCATGAAAATACAGGCCTTGCCTGCAAGATATATTGAGAACTGCTAGACGGAATTTCACTAAACTTAGTCGAAAGCTTCATTTTTATAGCTCCCACAATTGGTTAGGTTTTGGTGTGTGTGCGTTTGTTCGTCCGTGTCGTAGCGGCTGTGCTATCTCTACGTATGTCCCTTACAGACATGCATTTTCATGAAAATACAGGCCTTGGCTGCAAGATATCTTCAGAACTACTCGACGGGATTTCACTAAACTTGGTCGAAAGCTTCATTTTATAGCCCCCAAAATTGGTCATATTTTGGTGTGTGTGCGTTTGTTCGTCCGTGTCGTAGAGGCTGTGCTATCTGTACGTATGTCCCTTACAGACATGCATTTTCATGAAAATACAGTTCTTGACTGCAAGATATATTGAGAACTACTAGACGGGATTTCACTAAACTTGGTCGAAAGCTTCATTTTTATAGCCCCACAATTGGTCAGGTTTTGGTGTGTGTGCATTTGTTCGTCCGTGTCGTAGAGGCTGTGCTATCTGTACGTATGTCCCTTACAGACATGCATTTTCATGAAAATAAGGTCTTGTCTGCAAGATATATTGAGAACTACTAGACGGAATTTCACTAAACTTGGTCGAAAGCTTCATTTTTATAGCCCCCACAATTGGTCAGGTTTTTGGTGTGTGTGCGTTTCTTCGTCCGTGTCGTAGAGGCTGTGCTATCTGTACGTGTGTCCCTTACAGACATGCATTTTCATGAAAATACAGGTCTTGCCTGCAAGATATATTGAGAACTACTAGACGGAATTTCACTAAACTTGGTCGAAAGCTTCATTTTTATAGCCCCCACAATTGGTCAGGTTTTGGTGTGTGTGCGTTTGTTCGTCCGTGTCGTAGAGGCTGTGCTATCTGTACGTATGTCCCTTAGAGACATGCATTTTCATGAAAATACAGGTCTTGCCTGCAAGATATATTGAGAACTACTAGACGGAATTTCACTAAACTTGGTCGAAAGCTTCATTTTTATAGCCCCCACAATTGGTCAGGTTTTGGTGTGTGTGCGTTTGTTCGTCCGTGTCGTGGAGGCTGTGCTATCTGTACGTATGTCCCTTACAGACATGCATTTTCATGAAAATACAGGTCTTGCCTGCAAGATATATTGAGAACTACTAGACGGAATTTCACTAAACTTGGTCGAAAGCTTCATTTTTATAGCCCCCACAATTGGTCAGGTTTTGGTGTGTGTGCGTTTGTTCGTCCGTGTCGTAGAGGCTGTGCTATCTGTACGTGTGTCCCTTACAGACATGCATTTTCATGAAAATACAGGTCTTGGCTGCAAGATATATTGAGAACTACTAGACGGAATTTCACTAAACTTGGTCGAAAGCTTCATTTTTATAGCCCCACAATTGGTCAGGTTTTTGGTGTGTGTGCGTTTGTTCGTCCGTGTCGTAGAGGCTGTGCTATCTGTACGTATGTTCCTTACAGACATGCATTTTCATGAAAATACAGGTCTTGCCTGCAAGATATATTGAGAACTACTAGATGCAATTTCACTAAACTTGGTCGAAAGCTTCATTTTTATAGCCCCCACAATTGGTCAGGTTTTGGTGTGTGTGCGTTTGTTCGTCCGTGTCGTAGAGGCTGTGCTATCTGTACGTATGTCCCTTACAGTCATGCATTTTCATGAAAATACAGGTCTTGCCTGCAAGATATATTGAGAACTACTAGACGGAATTTCACTAAACTTGGTCGAAAGCTTCATTTTTATAGCCCCCACAATTGGTCAGGTTATGGTGTGTGTGCGTTTGTTAGTCCGTGTCGTAGAGGCTGTGCTATCTGTACGTGTGTCCCTTACAGACATGCATTTTGATGAAAATACAGCTCTTGGCTGCAAGATATATTGAGAACTACTGGACGGAATTTTACTAAACTTGGTCGAAAGCTTCATTTTTATAGCCCCCACAATTGGTCAGGTTTTGGTGTGTGTGCGTTTGTTCGTCCGTGTCGTAGAGGCTGTGCTATCTGTACGTATGCCCCTTACAGACATGCATTTTCATGAAAATACAGTTCTTGGCTGCAAGATATATTGAGAACTACTAGATGGAATTTCACTAAACTTGATCGAAAGCTTCATTTGTATAGCCCCCACAATTGGTCAGGTTTTGGTGTGTGTGCGTTTGTTCGTCCGTGTCGTAGAGACTGTGCTATCTGTACGTATGTTCCTTACAGACATGCATTTTCATGAAAATACAGGTCTTACCTGCAAGATATATTGAGAACTACTCGATGGAATTTCACTAAACTTGGTCGAAAGCTTCATTTTATAGCCCCCACAATTGGTCAGGTTTTGGTGTGTGTGCGTTTGTTCGTCCGTGTCGTAGAGGCTGTGCTATCTGTACGTATGTCCCTTACAGACATGCATTTTCAGGAAAATACAGGTCTTGGCTGCAAGATATATTGAGAACTACTAGACGGAATTTCACTAAACTTGGTCGAAAGCTTCATTTTTTATAGCCCCCACAATTGGTCAGGTTTTGGTGTGTGTGCGTGTGTTCGTCCGTGTCGTAGAGGCTGTGCTATCTGTACGTATGTCCCTTACAGACATGCATTTTCATGAAAATACAGGTCTTGCCTGCAAGATATATTGAGAACTACTAGACGGGAATTTCACTAAACTTGGTCGAAAGCTTCATTTTTATAGCCCCCACAATTGGTCAGGTTTTGGTGTGTGTGCGTTTGTTCGTCCGTGTCGTAGAGACTGTGCTATCTGTACGTATGTCCCTTACAGACATGCATTTTCATGAAAATACAGGTCTTGTCTGCAAGATATATTGAGAACTACTAGACGAATTTCACTAAACTTTGTCGAAAGTTTCATTTTTATAGCCCCCACAATTGGTCAGGTTTTGGTGTGTGTGCGTTTGTTCGTCCGTGTCGTAGAGGCTGTGCTATCTGTACGTATGTCCCTTACAGACATGCATTTTCATGAAAATACAGGTCTTGCCTGCAAGATATATTGAGAACTACTCGACGGAATTTCACTAAGCTTGGTCGAAAGCTTCATTTTTATAGCCCCCACAATTGGTCAGGTTTTGGTGTGTGTGCGTTTGTTCGTCCGTGTCGTAGAAGCTGTGTTATCTGTACGTATGTCCCTTACAGACATGCATTTTCATGAAAATACAGGTCTTGGCTGCAAGATATATTGAGAACTACCAGACGGAATTTCACTAAACTTGGTCGAAAGCTTCATTTTTATAGCCCCCACAATTGGTCAGGTTTTGGTGTGTGTGCGTTTGTTCGTCCGTGTCGTAGAGGCTGTGCTATCTGTACGTATGTCCCTTACAAACATGCATTTTCATGAAAATACAGACCTTGCCTGCAAGATATCTTGAGAACTACTCGACGGAATTTCACTAAACTTGGTCGAAAGCTTCATTTTTATAGACCCCACAATTGGTTAGGTTTTGGTGTGTGTGCGTTTTATCGTCCGTGTCCTAGAGCCTGTGCTATCTGTACGTGTGTCCCTTACAGATATGTATTTTCAGGAAAATACAGGCCTTGACTGCAAGATATCTTTAGAACTATTGGACGGAATTTCACTAAACTTGGTTGAAAGCTTCATTTTTAAAGCCCCCACAATTGATTAGGTTTTGGTGTGTGTGCGTTTGTTCGTCCGTGTCGTAGAGGCTGTGCTATCTGTACGTATGTCCCTTACAGACGTGCATTTTCATGAAAATACAGGCATTGTCTGCAAGATATGTTGAGAACTGCTTGACGGAATTTCACTAAACTTGGTCGAAAGCTTCATTTTTATAGCTCCCACAATTGGTTAGGTTTTGGTGTGTGTGCGTTTGTTCGTCCGTGTCGTAGAGGCTGTGCTATCTGTACGTATGCCCCTTACAGAGATGCATTTTCATGAAAATACAGGCCTTGCCTGCAAGATATCTTCAGAACTACTAGACGGGATTTCACAAAACTTGGTCGAAGGCTTCTTTTCTACATCCCCCACAAATGGTCTGGGTATGGTGTGTGTGCGTTTGTTCGTCCGTGTCGTAGAGGCTGTGCTATCTGTACGTGTGTCCCTTACAGACTTGCATTTTCATGAAAATACAGGTCTTGCCTGCAAGATATATTGAGAACTACTGAACGGAATTTCACTAAACTTGGTCGAAAGCTTCATTTTTATAGCCCCCACAATTGGTCAGGTTTTGGTGTGTGTGCGTTTGTTCGTCCGTGTCGTAGAGGCTGTCATATCTGTACGTATGTCCCTTACAGACATGCATTTTCATGAAAATACAGTTCTTGGCTGCAAGATATATTGAGAACTACCTGACGGAATTTCACTAAACTTGATCGAAACCTTCATTTGTATAGCCCCTACAATTGGTCAGGTTTTGGTGTGTGTGCGTTTGTTCGTCCGTGTCGTAGAGGCTGTGCTATCTGTACGTATGTCCCTTACAGACATGCATTTTCATGAAAATACAGGTCTTGCCTGCAAGATATGAGAACTACTAGACAGAATTTCACTAAACTTGGTCGAAAGCTTCATTTTTATAGCCCCCACAATTGGTCAGGTTTTGGTGTGTGTGCGTTTGTTCGTCCGTGTCGTAGAGGCTGTGCTATCTGTACGTATGTCCTTACAGACATGCATTTTCATGAAAATACAGGTCTTGCCTGCAAGATATATTGAGAACTACTTGACGGAATTTCACTAAACTTGGTCGAAAGCTTCATTTTTATAGCCCCCACAATTGGTCAGGTTTTGGTGTGTGTGCGTTTGTTCGTCCGTGTCGTAGAGGCTGTGCTATCTGTAAGTAAGTACCTTACAGACATGCATTTTCATGAAAATACAGGCCTTGCCTGCAAGATATATTGAGAACTACTAGACGGAATTTCGCTAAACTTGGTCGAAAGCTTCATTTTTATAGCCCCCACAATTGGTCAGGTTTGGTGTGTGTGCGTTTGTTCGTCCGTGTCGTAGAGGCTGTGCTATCTGTACGTGTGTCCCTTACAGACATGCATTTTCATGAAAATACAGGCCTTGCCTGCAAGATATATTGAGAACTGCTAGACGGAATTTCACTAAACTTGGTCGAAAGCTTCATTTTTATAGCCCCCACAATGGGTCAGGCTTTGGTGTGTGTGCGTTTGTTCGTCCGTGTCGTAGAGGCTGTGCTATCTGTACGTGTGTCCCTTACAGACATGCATTTTCATGAAAATACAGGTCTTGCCTGCAAGATATATTGAGAACTACTAAACGGAATTTCGCTAAACTTGGTCGAAAGCTTCATTTTCATAGCCCCCACAATTGGTCAGGTGTTGGTGTGTGTGCGTTGGTTCGTCCGTGTCGTAGAGGCTGTGCTATCTGTACGTATGTCCCTTACGGACATGCATTTTCATGAAAATACAGGTCTTGCCTGCAAGATATATTGAGAACTACTAGACCGAATTTCACTAAACTTGGTCGAAAGCTTCATTTTTATAGCCCCCACAATTGGTCATGTTTTGGTGTGTGTGCGTTTGTTCGTCCGTGTCGTAGAGGCTGTGCTATCTGTACGTATGTCCCTTACAGACATGCATTTTCATGAAAATACAGGTCTTGCCTGCAAGATATATTGAGAACTACTAGATGGAATTTCACTAAACTTGTTCGAAAGCTTTATTTTTATAGCCCCCACAATTGGTCAGGTTTTGGTGTGTGTGCGTTTGTTCGTCCGTGTCGTAGAGGCTGTGCTATCTGTACGTATGTCCCTTACAGACATTCATTTTCATGAAAATACAGGTCTTGGCTGCAAGATATTTTGAGAACTACTAGACGGAATTTCACTAAACTTGGTCGAAAGCTTCATTTTTATAGCCCCCACAATTGGTCAGGTTTTGGTGTGTGCGCGTTTGTTCGTCCGTGTCGTAGAGGCTGTGCTATCTGTACGTGTGTCCCTTACAGACATGCATTTTCATGAAAATACAGCTCTTGGCTGCAAGATATATTGAGAACTACTGGACGGAATTTCACTAAACTTGTTCGAAAGCTTCATTTTTATAGCCCCCACAATTGGTCAGGTTTTGGTGTGTGTGCGTTTGTTCGTCCGTGTCGTAGAGGCTGTGCTATCTGTACGTATGCCCCTTACAGGCATGCATTTTCATGAAAATACAGTTCTTGCCAGCAAGATATATTGAGAACTACTAGACGGAATTTCACTAAACTTGATCGAAAGCTTCATTTGTATAGCCCCCACAATTGGTCAGGTTTTGGTGTGTGTGCGTTTGTTCGCCCGTGTCGTAGAGGCTGTGCTATCTGTACGTATGTCCCTTACAGACATGCATTTTCATGAAAATACAGGTCTTGCCTGCAAGATATATTGAGAACTACTAGACGGAATTTCACTAAACTTGGTCGAAAGCTTCATTTGTATAGCCCCCACAATTGGTCAGGTTTTGGTGGGTGTGCGTTTGTTCGTCCGTGTCGTAGAGGCTGTGCTATCTGTACGTATGTCACTTACAGACATGCATTTTCATGAAAATACAGGTCTTGCCTGCAAGATATATTGAGAACTACTAGACGGAATTTCACTAAACTTGGTCGAAAGCTTCATTTTTATAGCTCTCACAATTGGTCAGGTTTTGTTGTGTGTGCGTTTGTTCGCCTGTGTCGTAGAGGCTGTGCTATCTGTACGTATGTCCCTTACAGACATGCATTTTCATGAAAATACAGGTCTTGCCTGCAAGATATATTGAGAACTACAAGACGGAATTTCACTAAACCTGGTCGAAAGCTTCATTTTTATAGCCCCCACAATTGGTCAGGTTTTGGTGTGTGTGCGTTTGTTCGTCCGTGTCGTAGAGGCTGTGCTATCTGTACGTATGTCCTTTACAGACATGCATTTTCATGAAAATACAGGTCTTGCCTGCAAGATATATTGAGAACTACTAGTCGGAATTTCACTAAACTTGGTCGAAAGCTTCATTTTTATAGCTCCCACAATTGGTCAGGTTTTGGTGTGTGTGCGTTTGTTCGTCCGTGTCGTAGAGGCTGTGCTATCTGTACGTATGTCCCTTACAGAAATGCATTTTCATGAAAATACAGGTCTTGCCTGCAAGATATATTGAGAACTACTAGACGGAATTTCACTAAACTTGGTCGAAAGCTTCATTTTTATAGCCCCCACAATTGGTTAGGTTTTGGTGTGTGCGTTTGTTCGTCCGTGTCGTAGAGGCTGTGCTATCTGTACGTGTGTCCTTTACAGACATGCATTTTCATGAAAATACAGGTCTTGCCTGCAAGATATATTGAGAACTACTAGACGGAATTTCACTAAACTTGGTCGAAAGCTTCATTTTTATAGCCCCCACAATTGGTCATGTTTTGGCGTGTGTGCGTTTGTTCGTCCGTGTCGTAGAGGCTGTGCTATCTGTACGTGTGTCCCTTACAGACTTGCATTTTCATGAAAATACAGGTCTTGCCTGCAAGATATATTGAGAACTACTAGACGGAATTTCACTAAACTTGGTCGAAAGCTTCATTTTTATAGCCCCCACAATTGGTCAGGTTTTTGGTGTGTGTGCGTTTGTTCGTCCGTGTCGTAGAGGCTGTGCTATCTGTACGTATGTCCCTTACAGACATTCATTTTCATGAAAATACAGGTCTTGGCTGCAAGATATTTTGAGAACTACTAGACGGAATTTCACTAAACTTGGTCGAAAGCTTCATTTTTATAGCGCCCACAATTGGTCAGGTTTTGGTGTGTGTGCGTTTGTTCGTCTGTGTCGTAGAGGCTGTGCTATCTGTACGTATGTCCCTTACAGACATGCATTTTCATGAAAATACAGGTCTTGCCTGCAAGATATATTGAGAACTACTAGACGGAATTTCACTAAACTTGGTCGAAAGCTTCATTTTTATAGCCCCCACAATTGGTCAGGTTTTGGTGTGTGTGCATTTGTTCGTCCGTGTCGTAGAGGCTGTGCTATCTGTACGTGTGTCCCTTACAGACATGCATTTTCTTGAAAATACAGGTCTTGCCTGCAAGATATATTGAGAACTACTAGACGGAATTTCACTAAACTTGATCGAAAGCTTCATTTGTATAGCCCCCACAATTGGTCAGGTTTTGGTGTGTGTGCGTTTGTTCGCCCGTGTCGTAGAGGCTGTGCTATCTGTACGTATATCCCTTACAGACATGCATTTTCATGAAAATACAGGTCTTGGCTGCAAGATATATTGAGAACTACTAGACGGAATTTCACTAAACTTGGTCGAAAGCTTCATTTTTATAGCCCCCACAAGTGGTCAGGTTTTGGTGTGTGTGCGTTTGTTCGTCCGTGTCGTAGAGGCTGTGCTATCTGTACGTATGTCCCTTACAGACATGCATTTTCATGAAAATACAGGTCTTGGCTGCAAGATATATTGAGAACTACTAGACGGAATTTCACTAAACTTGGTCGAAAGCTTCATTTTTATAGCCCCTACAATTGGTCAGGTTTTGTTGTGTGTGCGTTTGTTCGCCTGTGTCGTAGAGGCTGTGCTATCTGTACGTGTGTCCCTTACAGACATGCATTTTCATGAAAATACAGGTCTTGTCTGCAAGATATATTGAGAACTACTAGACGGAATTTCACTAAACCTGGTCGAAAGCTTCATTTTTATATGCCCCACAATTTGTAAGGTTTTGGTGTGTGTGCGTTTGTTTGTCCGTGTCGTAGAGGCTGTGCTATCTGTACGTGTGTCCCTTACAGACATGCATTTTCATGAAAATACAGGTCTTTCCTGCAAGATATATTGAGAACTACTAGTCGGAATTTCACTAAACTTGGTCGAAAGCTTCATTTTTATAGCCCCCACAATTGGTCAGGTTTTGGTGTGTGTGCGCTTGTTCGTCCGTGTCGTAGAGGCTGTGCTATC
Organism: Hanleya hanleyi; assembly: GCA_036873755.1. Lineage (NCBI taxonomy): Eukaryota > Metazoa > Mollusca > Polyplacophora > Lepidopleurida > Hanleyidae > Hanleya > Hanleya hanleyi. The sequence continues at coordinate 46,219 of JAVTVY010029746.1, read as the reverse complement.
TGTACGTGTGTCCCTTACAGACATGCATTTTCATGAAAATACAGGTCTTGCCTGCAAGATATATTGAGAACTAATAGACGGAATTTGACTAAACTTGGTCGAAAGCTTCATTTTTATAGCCCCCACAATTGGTCAGGTTTTGTTGTGTGTGCGTTTGTTCGCCTGTGTCGTAGAGGCTGTGCTATCTGTACGTGTGTCCCTTACAGACATGCATTTTCACGAAAATACAGGTCTTGCCTGCAAGATATATTGAGAACTACTAGACGGAATTTCACTAAACTTGGTCGAAAGCTTCATTTTTATAGCCCCCACAATTGGTCAAGTTTTGGTGTGTGTGCGTTTGTTCGTCCGTGTCGTAGAGGCTGTGCTATCTGTACGTGTGTCCCTTACAGACATGCATTTTCATGAAAATACAGGTCTTGGCTGCAAGATATATTGAGAACTACTAGATGGAATTTCACTAAACTTGGTCGAAAGCTTCATTTTTATAGCTCCCACAATTGGTCAGGTTTTGGTGTGTGTGCGTTTGTTCGTCCGTGTCGTAGAGGCTGTGCTATCTGTACGTGTGTCCCTTACGGACATGCATTTTCATGAAAATACAGGTCTTGGCTGCAAGATATATTGAGAACTACTAGACGGAATTTCACTAAACTTGGTCGAAAGCTTCATTTTTATAGCCCCCACAATTGGTCAGGTTTTGGTGTGTGCGTTTGTTCGTCCGTGTCGTAGAGGCTGTGCTATCTGTACGTATGTCCCTTACAGACATGCATTTTCATGAAAATACAGGTCTTGCCTGCAAGATATATTGAGAACTACCATACGGAATTTCACTAAACTTGGTCGACAGCTTCATTTTTATAGCCCCCACAATTGGTCAGGTTATGGTGTGTTTGCGTTTGTTCGTCCGTGTCGTAGAGGCTGTGCTATCTGTACCTGTGTCCCTTACAGACATGCATTTTCATGAAAATACAGGTCTTGCCTGCAAGATATATTGAGAACCACTAGACGGAATTTCACTAAACTTGGTCGAAAGCTTCATGTTTATAGCCCCCACAATTGGTCAGGTTTTGGTATGTGTGCGTTTGTTCGTCCGTGTCGTAGAGGCTGTGCTATCTGTACGTATGTCCCTTACAGACATGCATTTTCATGAAAATACAGGTCTTGCCTGCAAGATATATTGAGAACTACTAGACGGAATTTCACTAAACTTGGTCAAAGGCTTCATTTTTATAGCCCCCACAATTGGTCAGGTTTTGGTGTGTGTGCGTTTGTTCGTCCGTGTCGTAGAGGCTGTGCTATCTGTACGTGTGTCCCTTACAGACATGCATTTTCATGAAAATACAGGTCTTGCCTGCAAGATATATTGAGAACTACTAGACGGAATTTCATTAAACTTGGTCGAAATCTTCATTTTATAGCCCCCACAATTGGTCAGGTTTTGATGTGTGTGCGTTTGTTCGTCCGTGTCGTAGAGGCTGTGCTATCTGTACGTATGTCCCTTACAGACATGCATTTTCATGAAAATATAGGTCTTGCCTGCAAGATATATTGAGAACTACTAGACGGAATTTCACTAAACTTTGTAGAAAGCTTCATTTTTATAGCCCCCACAATTGGTCAGGTTTTGGTGTGTGTGTGTTTGTTCGTCCGTGTCGTAGAGGCTGTGCTATCTGTACGTATGTCCCTTACAGACATGCATTTTCATGAAAATACAGGTCTTGCTTGCAAGATATATTGAGAACTACTAGACGGAATTTCACTAAACTTCGTCGAAAGCTTCATTTTTATAGCCCCCACAATTGGGCAGGTTATGGTGTGTGTGCGTTTGTTCGTCCGTGTCGAAGAGGCTGTGCTATCTGTACGTATGTCCCTTACAGACATGCATTTTCATGAAAATACAGGCCTTGCCTGCAAGATATATTGAGAACTACTGGACGGAATTTCACTAAACTTGGTCAAAAGCTTCATTTTTATAGCCCCCACAATTGGTTAGGTTTTGGTGTGTGTGCGTTTTATCGTCCGTGTCCTAGAGCCTGTGCTATCTGTACGTATGTCCCTTACAGACATGTATTTTCAGGAAAATACAGGCCTTGCCTGCAAGATATCTTTAGAACTACTGGACGGAATTTCACTAAACTTGGTCGAAAGCTTCATTTTTATAGCCCCCACAATTGGTTAGGTGTTGGTGTGTGTGCGTTTGTTCGTCCGTGTCGTAGAGGCTGTGCTATCTGTACGTGTGTCCCTTACAGACGTGCATTTTCATGAAAATACAGGCATTGCTTGCAAGATATGCTGAGAACTGCTTGACGGAATTTCACTAAACTTGGTCGAAAGCTTCATTTTTATAGCCCCCACAATTGGTCAGGTTTTGGTGTGTGTGCGTTTGTTCGTCCGTGTCGTAGAGGCTGTGCTATCTGTACGTATGTCCCTTACAGACATGCATTTTCGTGAAAATACAGGTCTTGCCTGCAAGATATATTGAGAACTACTAGACGGAATTTCACTAAACTTGGTCAAAAGCTTCATTTGTATATCCACCACAATTGGTCAGGTTATGGTGTGTGTTCGTTTGTTCGTCCGTGTCGTAGAGGCTGTGCTATCTGTACGTATGTCCCTTACAGACATGCATTTTCATGAAAATACAGGTCCTGCCTGCAAGATATATTGAGAACTACTGAACGGAATTTCACTAAACTTGGTCGAAGGCTTCTTTTTTACATCCCCCACAAATGGTCTGGGTATGGTGTGTGTGCGTTTGTTCGTCCGTGTCGTAGAGGCTGTGCTATCTGTACGTATGTCCCTTACAGACATGCATTTTCATGAAAATACAGGTCTTGCCTGCAAGTTATATTGAGAACTACTAGACCGAATTTCACTAAACTTGGTCAAAAGCTTCATTTTTATAGCCCCCACAATTGGTCAGGTTTTGGTGTGTGTGCGTCTGTTCGTCCGTGTCGTAGAGGCTGTGCTATCTGTACGTATGTCCCTTACAGACATGCATTTTCATGAAAATACAGGTCTTGGCTGCAAGATATATTGAGAACTACCAGACGGAATTTCACTAAACCTGGTCGAAAGCTTCATTTTTATAGCCCCACAATTGGTTAGGTTTTGGTGTGTGTGCGTTTTTTCGTCCGTGTCGTAGAGGCTGTGCTATCTGTACGTATGTCCCTTACAGACATGCATTTTCATGAAAATACAGGCCTTGCCTGCAAGATATCTTGAGAACTACTCGACGGAATTTCACTAAACTTGGTCGAAAGCTTCATTTTTATAGACCCCACAATTGGTTAGGTTTTGGTGTGTGTGCGTTTTATCGTCCGTGTCCTAGAGCCTGTGCTATCTGTACGTATGTCCCTTACAGATATGTATTTTCAGGAAAATACAGGCCTTGACTGCAAGATATCTTTAGAACTGCTGGACGGAATTTCACTAAACTTGGTTGAAAGCTTCATTTTTAAAGCCCCCACAATTGGTTAGGTTTTGGTGTGTGTGCGTTTGTTCGTCCGTGTCGTAGAGGCTGTGCTATCTGTGCGTATGTCCCTTACAGACGTGCATTTTCATGAAAATACAGGCATTGTCTGCAAGATATGTTGAGAACTGCTTGACGGAATTTCACTAAACTTGGTCGAAAGCTTCATTTTTATAGCTCCCACAATTGGTTAGGTTTTGGTGTGTGTGCGTTTGTTCGTCCGTGTCGTAGAGGCTAAAGCTTACCTGTACGTATGCCCCTTTTACAGATGCATTCTTCATGAAAAATACAGGCCTTGGCTCTGCAAGATATCTCAGAACTACTAGACGGATTTCACAAAACCTTGGTTTAAATAAGTTTTTCTATGATCCCCCCCACAAATGCCCAGTATGGTGTGTGTGTGCGTTTGTTCGTCCAAACAGAGGCTGTCTATCTGTACGTATGTCCCTTACAGACATGCATTTTCATGAAAATACAGTTCTTGCCTGCAAGATATATTGAGAACTACTAGACGGAATTTCACTAAACTTGGTCGAAAGCTTCATTTTTATAGCCCCCACAATTGGTCAGGTTTTGGTGTGTGTGCGTTTGTTCGTCCGTGTCGTAGAGGCTGTCCTATCTGTACGTATGTCCCTTACAGACATGCATTTTCATGAAAATACAGTTCTTGGCTGCAAGATATATTGAGAACTACCTGACGGAATTTCACTAAACTTGATCGAAACCTTCATTTGTATAGCCCCTACAATTGGTCAGGTTTTGGTGTGTGTGCGTTTGTTCGTCCGTGTCGTAGAGGCTGTGCTATCTGTACGTATGTCCCTTACAGAAATGCATTTTCATGAAAATACAGGTCTTGCCTGCAAGATATATTGAGAACTACTAGACGGAATTTCACTAAACTTGGTCGAAATCTTCATTTTTATAGCCCCACAATTGGTCAGGTTTTGGTGTGTGTGCGTTTGTTCGTCCGTGTCGTAGAGGCTGTGCTATCTGTGCGTGTGTCCCTTACAGACATGCATTTTCATGAAAATACAGGTCTTGCCTGCAAGATATATTGAGAACTACTAGACGGAATTTCACTAAACTTGGTCGAAAGCTTCATTTTTATAGCCCCCACAATTGGTCAGGTTTTGGTGTGTGTGCGTTTGTTCGTCCGTGTCGTAGAGGCTGTGCTATCTGTACGTATGTCCCTTACAGACATGCATTTTCATGAAAATACAGGTCTTGCCTGCAAGATATATTGAGAACTACTCAACGGAATTTCACTAAACTTGGTCGAAAGCTTCATTTTTATAGCCCCCACAATTGGTCAGGTTTGGTGTGTGAGCGTTTGTTCGTCCGTGTCGTAGAGGCTGTGCTATCTGTACGTGTGTCCCTTACAGACATTCATTTTCATGAAAATACAGGTCTTGGCTGCAAGATATATTGAGAACTACTAGACGGAATTTCACTAAACTTGGTCGAAAGCTTCATTTTTATAGCCCCACAATTGGTCAGGTTATGGTGTGTGTGCGTTTGTTCGTCCGTGTCGTAGAGGCTGTGCTATCTGTACGTGTGTCCCTTACAGACATGCATTTTCATGAAAATACAGCTCTTGCCTGCAAGATATATTGAGAACTACTAGACGGAATTTCACTAAACTTGGTCGAAAGCTTCATTTTTATAGCCCCCACAATTGGTCAGGTTTTTGGTGTGTGTGCGTTTGTTCGTCCGTGTCGTAGAGGCTGTGCTATCTGTACGTATGTCCCTTACAGACATTCATTTTCATGAAAATACAGGTCTTGGCTGCAAGATATTTTGAGAACTACTAGACGGAATTTCACTAAACTTGGTCGAAAGCTTCATTTTTATAGCCCCCACAATTGGCCAGGTTATGGTGTGTGTGCGTTTGTTCGTCCGTGTCCTAGAGCCTGTGCTATCTGTACGTTTGTCCCTTACAGATATGTATTTTGAGCAAAATACAGGCCTTGTCTGCAAGATATCTTTAGAACTACTGGACGGAATATCACTAAACTTGGTCGCAAGCTTAATTTTTATAGCCCCCACAATTGGTCAGGCTTTGGTGTGTGTGCGTTTGTTCGTCCGTGTCGTAGAGGCTGTGCTATCTGTACGTATGCCCCTTACAGACATGCATTTTCATGAAAATACAGTTCTTGCCAGCAAGATATATTGAGAACTACTAGACGGAGTTTCACTAAACTTGATCGAAAGCTTCATTTGTATAGCCCCCACAATTGGTCAGGTTTTGGTGTGTGTGCGTTTGTTCGCCCGTGTCGTAGAGGCTGTGCTATCTGTACGTATGTCCCTTACAGACATGCATTTTCATGAAAATACAGGTCTTGTCTGCAAGATATATTGAGAACTACTAGACGGAATTTCACTAAACTTGGTCGAAAGCTTCATTTTTATAGCCGCCACAATTGGTCAGGTTTTGGTGTGTGTGCGTTTGTTCTTCAGTGTCGTAGAGGCTGTGCTATCTGTACGTGTGTCCCTTACAGACATGCATTTTCATGAAAATGCAGGTCTTGCCTGCAAGATATATTGAGAACTACTAGACGGAATTTCACTAAACTTGGTCGAAAGCTTCATTTTTATAGCCCCCACAATTGGTCAGGTTTTGTTGTGTGTGCGTTTGTTCGCCTGTGTCGTAGAGGCTGTGCTATCTGTACGTATGTCCCTTACAGACATGCATTTTCATGAAAATACAGGTCTTGCCTGCAAGATATATTGAGAACTACTAGACGGAATTTCACTAAACTTGGTCGAAAGCTTCATTTTTATAGCCCCCACAATTGGTCAGGTTTTGGTGTGTGCGCGTGTGTTCGTCCGTGTCGTAGAGGCTGTGCTATCTGTACATGTGTCCCTTACAGACATTCATTTTCATGAAAATACAGGTCTTGCCTGCAAGATATATTGAGAACTACTAGTCGGAATTTCACTAAACTTGGTCGAAAGCTTCATTTTTATAGCCCCTACAATTGGTCAGGTTATGGTGTGTGTGCGTTTGTTCGTCCGTGTCGTAGAGGCTGTGCTATCTGTACGTATGTCCCTTACAGAAATGCATTTTCATGAAAATACAGATCTGCCTGCAAGATATACTTATAACTACTGCATCGGAATTTGACTAAACTCTTGGTCGAAAGTTTCCATTTTTATAGCCCTTGCCAATTGGTCCAGGTTTTGGGTGTGTGTGCGTTTATTCGTCCGTGTCGTAGAGGCTGTGCCATCTTGTACGTATGTCCTTACAGACATGCATTTTCATGAAAAACAGGTCTTGCCTGCAAGATATATTGAGAACTACTAGACGGAATTTCACTAAACTTGGGCGAAAGCTTCATTTTTATAGCCCCCACAATTGGTCAGGTTTCGGTGTGTGTGCGTTTGTTCGTCCGTGTCGTAGAGGCTGTGCTATCTGTACGTGTATGCCCTTACAGAAATGCATTTCGGCTGCAACAGGTCTTGCCTGCAAGATATATTGAGAACTACCACGGAATTTCCAACCAAACTATGAAGCCGCATTTTTATAGCCCCCACAATTGGTCAGGTTTCGGTGTGTGTGCGCTCTTGTCTTCGTCTCGTGGCTGTAGAGGCTAAAGCATTGTACGTATGACCCTTACAGACATGCATTTTCATGAAAAACAGGTCTTGCCTGCAAGATATATTGAGAACTACTAGACGGAATTTCACTAAACTTGGGCGAAAGCTTCATTTTTATAGCCCCCACAATTGGTCAGGTTTCGGTGTGTGTGCGTTTGTCTGTCCGTGTCGTAGAGGCTGTGCTATCTGTACGTATGTCCCTTACAGACATGCATTTTCATGAAAATACAGGTCTTGCCTGCAAGATATATTGAGAACTACTAGATGGAATTTCACTAAACTTGGTAGAAAGCTTCATTTTTATAGCCCCCACAATTGGTCAGGTGTTGGTGTGTGTGCGTTTGTTCGTCCGTGTCGTAGAGGCTGTGCTATCTGTACGTATGTCCCTTACAGACATTCATTTTCATGAAAATACAGGTCTTGGCTGCAAGATATTTTGAGAACTACTAGACGGAACTTCACTAAACTTGGTCGAAAGCTTCATTTTTATAGCCCCCACAATTGGTCAGGTTATGGTGTGTGTGCGTTTGTTCGTCCGTGTCGTAGAGGCTGTGCTATCTGTACGTGTGTCCCTTACAGACATGCATTTTCGTTTTTAGAAAATACAGGTCTTGTCTGCAAGAAATCTTGAGAAATACTAGACGGAATTTCACCAAACTTGGTCGAAAGCTTCATTTTTGTAGCCCCCACAATTGGTCAGGTTTTTGGTGTGTGTGCGTTTGTTCGTCCGTGTCGTAGAGGCTGTGCTATCTGTACGTATGCCCCTTACAGACATGCATTTTCATGAAAATACAGTTCTTGCCAGCAAGATATATTGAGAACTACTAGACGGAATTTCACTAAACTTGATCGAAAGCTTCATTTGTATAGTCCCCACAATTGGTCAGGTTTTGGTGTGTGTGCGTTTGTTCGCCCGTGTCGTAGAGGCTGTGCTATCTGTACGTATATCCCTTACAGACATGCATTTTCATGAAAATACAGGTCTTGGCTGCAAGATATATTGAGAACTACTAGACGGAATTTCACTAAACTTGGTCGAAAGCTTCATTTTTATAGCCCCCACAATTGGTCAGGTTTTGCTGTGTGTGCGTTTGTTCGACCGTGTCGTAGAGGCCGTGCTATCTGTACGTATGTCCCTTACAGACATGCATTTTCATGAAAATACAGGTCTTGCCTGCAAGATATATTGAGAACTACTAGACGGAATTTCACTAAACTTGGTCGAAAGCTTCATTTTTATAGCCCCCACAATTGGTCAGGTTTTGTTGTGTGTGCGTTTGTTCGCCTGTGTCGTAGAGGCTGTGCTATCAGTACGTGTGTCCCTTACAGACATGCATTTTCATGAAAATACAGGTCTTGGCTGCAAGATATATTGAGAACTACTAGACGGAATTTCATCAAACTTGGTCGAAAGCTTCATTTTTATAGCCCTCACAATTGGTCAGGTTTTGGTGTGTGTGCGTTTGTTCGTCCGTGTCGTAGAGGCTGTGCTATCTGTACGTATGTCCCTTACAGACATGCATTTTCATGAAAATACAGGTCTTTGCTGCAAGATATATTGAGAACTACTGGACGGAATTTCACTAAACTTGGTCGAAAGCTTCATTTTTATAGCCCCCACAATTGGTCAGGTTTGGTGTGTGTGCGTTTGTTCGTCCGTGTCGTAGAGGCTGTGCTATCTGTACGTGTGTCCCTTACAGACATGCATTTTCATGAAAATACAGCTCTTGGCTGCAAGATATATTGAGAACTACTGGATGGAATTTCACTAAACTTGTTCGAAAGCTTCATTTTTATAGCCCCCACAATTGGTCAGGTTTTGGTGTGTGTGCGTTTGTTCGTCCGTGTCGTAGAGGCTGTGCTGTCTGTACGTATGTCCCTTACAGACATGCATTTTCATGAAAATACAGGTCTTACCTGCAAGATATATTGAGAACTACTAGACGGAATTTCACTAAACTTGGTCGAAAGCTTCATTTTTATAGCCTCACAATTGGTCAGGTTTTGGTGTGTTTGCGTTTGTTCGTCCGTGTCGTAGAGGCTGTGCTATCTGTACGTATGTCCCTTACCGACATGCATTTTCATGAAAATACAGGTCTTGCCTGCAAGATATATTGAGAACTACTAGACGGAATTTCACTAAACTTGGTCGAAAGCTTCATTTTTATAGCCCCCACAATTGTTCAGCTTTTGGTGTGTGTGCGTCTGTTCGTCCGTGTCGTAGAGGCTGTGCTATCTGTACGTATAGCCCTTACAGACATGCATTTTCATGAAAATACAGGTCTTGTCTGCAAGATATATTGAGAACTACTAGACGGAATTTCACTAAACTTGGTCGAAACCTTCATTTTTATAGCCCCCACAATTGGTCAGGTTTCGTTGTGTGTGCGTTTGTTCGTCCGTGTCGTAGAGACTGTGCTATCTGTACTTATGCCCCTAACAGACATGCAATTTCATGAAAATACAGGTCTTGTCTGCAAGATATATTGAGAACTACTAGACGGAATTTCACTAAACTGGGTCGAAAGCTTCATTTTTATAGCCCCCACAATTGGTCAGGTTATGGTGTGTGTGCGTTTGTTCGTCCGTGTCGTAGAGGCTAAAGTATCTGTACGTATGTCCTTACAGAAATGCATTTTCATGAAAATACAGGCCTTGCCTGCAAGATATATTGAGAACTACTAGACGGAATTTCACTAAACTTGGTCGAAAGCTTCATTTGTATAGCCCCCACAATTGGTCAGGTTTTGGTGCGTGTGCGTTTGTTCGTCCGTGTCGTAGAGGCTGTGCTATCTGTACGTATGTCCCTTTTATAAAGCCATGCATTTTCATGAAAATACAGGTCTTGCCTGCAAGATATATTGAGAACTACTAGACGGAATTTCACTAAACTTGGTCAAAAGTTTCATTTTTATAGCCCCCACAATTGGTCAGGTTTTGGTGTGTGTGCGTTTGTTCGTCCGTGTCGTAGAGGCTGTGCTATCGGTACGTATGTTCCTTACAGACTTGCATTTTCATGAAAATACAGTCTTGGCTGCAAGACAGTGTTGAGAACTACTAGATGGAATTTCACTAAACTTGGTCGAAAGCTTCATTTTTATAGCCCCCACAATTGGTCAGGTTTTTGGTGTGTGTGCGTTTGTTCGTCCGTGTCGTAGAGGCTATGCCATTCGTACGTATGTCCCTTTACAGACATTCATTTTCATGAAAATACAGTCTTGGCTGCAAGATATTTTGAGAACTACTAGACGAATTTCACTAAACTTGGTCGAAAGCCATTTTTATAGCCCCCACAATTGGTCAGGTTATGGTGTGTGTGCGTTTGTCTGTCCGTGGTGTCGTAGAGGCTGTGCTATCTGTACGTGTGTCCCTTACAGGACATGCATTTTCATGAAAAATACAGCTCTTTGGCTGCAAGATATATTGAGAACTACTAGACGGAATTTCACTAAACTTGGTCGAAAGCTTCATTTTTATAGCCCCCACAATTGGTCAGGTTTTGGTGTGTGCGTTTGTTCGTCCGTGTCGTAGAGGCTGTGCTATCTGTACGTATGTCCCTTACAGACATGCATTTTCATGAAAATACAGTTCTTGCCAGCAAGATATATTGAGAACTACTAGACGGAATTTCACTAAACTTGATCGAAAGCTTCATTTGTATAGCCCCCACAATTGGTCAGGTTTTGGTGTGTGTGCGTTTGTTCGCCCGTGTCGTAGAGGCTGTGCTATCTGTACGTATGTCCCTTACAGACATGCATTTTCATGAAAATACAGGTCTTGCCTGCAAGATATATCGAGAACTACTAGACGGAATTTCACTAAACTTGGTCGAAAGCTTCATTTTTATAGCCCCCACAATTGGTCAGGTTTTGGTGTGTGTGCGTTTGTTCGTCCGTGTCGTAGAGGCTGTGCTATCTGTACGTATGTCACTTACAGACATGCATTTTCATGAAAATACAGGTCTTGCCTGCAAGATATATTGAGAACTACTAGACGGAATTTCACTAAACTTGGTCGAAAGCTTCATTTTTATAGCCCCCACAATTGGTCAGGTTTTGGTGTGTGTGCGTTTGTTCGTCCGTGTCGTAGAGGCTGTGCTATCTGTACGTATGTCCCTTACAGACATGCATTTTCATGAAAATGCAGGTCTTCTCTGCAAGATATATTGAGAACTACTAGACGGAATTTCACTAAACTTGGTCGAAAGCTTCATTTGTATAGCCCCCACAATTGGTCAGGTTTTTTTGTGTGTGCGTTTGTTCGTCCGTGTCGTAGAGGCTGTGCTATCTGTACGTATGTCCCTTACAGACATGCATTTTCTCGAAAATACAGGTCTTATCTGCAAGATATATTGAGAACTACTAGTCGGAATTTCACTAAACTTGGTCGAAAGCTTTATTTTGATAGCCCCCACAATTGGTCAGGTTTTGGTGTGTGTGCGTTTGTTCGTCCGTGTCGTAGAGGCTGTGCTATCTGTACGTATGTCCCTTACAGACATGCATTGTCATGAAAATACAGGACTTGACTGCAAGATATATTGAGAACTACTAGACGGAATTTCATTAAACTTGGTCGAAAGCTTCATTTTTATAGCCCCCACAATTGGTCAGGTTTTGTTGTGTGTGCGTTTGTTCGCCTGTGTCGTAGAGGCTGTGCTATCTGTACGTGTGTCCCTTACAGACATGCATTTTCATGAAAATACAGGTCTTGGCTGCAAGATATATTGAGAACTACTAGACGGAATTTCACTAAACTTGGTCGAAAGCTTCATTTTATAGCTCCCACAATTGGTCAGGTTTTGGTGTGTGTGTTTGTTCGTCCGTGTCGTAGAGGCTGTGCCATTCGTACGTGTCTCGGCAGACATGCATTTTCATGAAAATACAGGTCTTGGCTGCAAGATATTGAGAACTACTAGAGCGGAATTTCACTAAACTTGGTCGAAAGCTTCATTTTATAGCTCCTGGCCAATTGGTCAGGTTTTGTGCGTGCGTTTGTTCGTCCGTGTCGTAGAGGCTGTGCTATCTGTACGTGTCCCTTACAGACATGCATTTTCATGAAAATACAGGTCTTGCCTGCAAGATATCTTCAGAACTACTCGACGGGATTTCACTAAACTTGGTCGAAGGCTTCTTTTTTATAGCCCCCACAATTGGTCAGGTTTTGGTGAGTGTGCGCCTGTTCGTCCGTGTCGTAGAGGCTGTGCTATCTGTACGTATGTCCCTTACAGACATGCATTTTCATGAAAATACAGGTCTTGCCTGCAAGATATATTGAGAACTACCATACGGAATTTCACTAAACTTGGTCGACAGCTTCATTTTTATAGCCCCCACAATTGGTCAGGTTATGGTGTGTTTGCGTTTGTTCGTCCGTGTCGTAGAGGCTGTGCTATCTGTACGTGTGTCCCTTACCGACATGCATTTTCAGGAAAATACAGGTCTTGGCTGCAAGATATATTGAGAACTACTAGACGGAATTTCACTAAACTTGGTCGAAAGCTTCATTTTTATAGCCCCCACAATTGGTCAGGTTTTGGTGTGTGTGCGTTTGTTCGTCCGTGTCGTAGAGGCTGGGCTATCTGCAAGTATGTCCCTTACAGACATGCATTTTCATGAAAATACAGGCCTTGCCTGCAAGATATCTTGAGAACTACTCGACGGAATTTCACTAAACTTGGTCGAAAGCTTCATTTTTATAGCCCCACAATTGGTTAGGTTTTGGTGTGTGTGCGTTTGTTCGTCCGTGTCGTAGAGGCTGTGCTATCTGTACGTATGTACCTTACAGACATGCATTTTCATGAAAATACAGGTCTTGCCTGCAAGATATATTGAGAACTACTAGACGGAATTTCACTAAACTTGGTCGAAATCTTCATTTTTTATAGCCCTCACAATTGGTCAGGTTTTGATGTGTGTGCGTTTATTCGTCCGTGTCGTAGAGGCTGTGCTATCTGTACGTGTGTCCCTTACAGACATGCATTTTCATGAAAATACAGGTCTTGCCTGCAAGTTGTATTGAGAACTACTAGACCGAATTTCACTAAACTTTGTCAAAAGCTTCATTTTTATAGCCCCCACAATTGGTCAGGTTTTGGTGTGTGTGCGTTTGTTCGTCCGTGTCGTAGAGGCTGTGCTATCTGTACGTATGTCCCTTCCAGACATGCATTTTCATGAAAATACAGGTCTTGCCTGCAAGATATATTGAGAACTACCAGACGGAATTTCACTAAACTTGGTCAAAAGCTTCATTTTTATAGCCCCCACAATTGGTCAGGTTTTGGTGTGTGTGCGTTTGTTCGTTCGTGTCGTAGAGGCTGTGCTATCTGTACGTGTGTCCCTTACAGACATGCATTTTCATGAAAATACAGGTCTTGCCTGCAAGATATATTGAGAACTACTAGACGGAATTTCACTAAACTTGGTCAAAAGCTTCATTTTTATAGCCCCCACAATTGGTTAGGTTTTGGTGTGTGTGCGTTTTATCGTCCGTGTCCTAGAGCCTGTGCTATCTGTACGTGTGTCCCTTACAGATATGTATTTTCAGGAAAATACAGGCCTTGACTGCAAGATATCTTTAGAACTACTGGACGGAATTTCACTAAACTTGGTTGAAAGCTTCATTTTTAAAGCCCCCACAATTGATTAGGTTTTGGTGTGTGTGCGTTTGTTCGTCCGTGTCGTAGAGGCTGTGCTATCTGTACGTATGTCCCTTACAGACGTGCATTTTCATGAAAATACAGGCATTGGCTGCAAGATATGTTGAGAACTGCTTGACGGAATTTCACTAAACTTGGTCGAAAGCTTCATTTTTATAGCCCCCACAATTGGCCAGGTTTTGGTGTGTGTGCGTTTGTTCGTCCGTGTCGTAGAGGCTGTGCTCTCTGTACGTATGTCCCTTACAGACATGCATTTTCATGAAAATACAGGTCTTGCCTGCAAGATATATTGAGAACTACTAGACGGAATTTCACTAAACTTGGTCGAAAGCTTCATTTTGATAGCCCCCACAATTGGTCAGGTTTTGGTATGTGTGCGTTTGTTCGTCCGTGTCGTAGAGGCTGTGCTATCTGTACGTATGTCCCTTACAGACATGCATTTTCATGAAAATACAGGTCTTGCCTGCAAGATATATTGAGAACTACTGAACGGAATTTCACTAAACTTGGTCGAAGGCTTCTTTTTTACATCCCCCACAAATGGTCTGGGTATGGTGTGTGTGCGTTTGTTCGTCCGTGTCGTAGAGGCTGTGCTATCTGTACGTATGTCCTTACAGACATGCATTTTCATGAAAATACAGGTCTTGCCTGCAAGATATATTGAGAACTACTAGACGGAATTTCACTAAACTTGGTCGAAAGCTTCATTTTTATAGCCCCCACAATGGGTCAGGTTTTGGTGTGTGTGCGTTTGTTCGTCCGTGTCGTAGAGGCTGTGCTATCTGTACGTATGTCCCTTACAGACATGCATTTCATGAAAATACAGGTCTTGCCTGCAAGACATATTGAGAACTACTAGACGGAATTTCACTCAACTTGGTCGAAAGCTTCATTTTTATAGCCCCCACAATTGGTCAGGTTTTGGTGTGTGTGCGTTTGTTCGTCCGTGTCGTAGAGGCTGTGCTATCTGTACGTATGTCCCTTACAAACATGCATTTTCATGAAAATACAGGCCTTGCCTGCAAGATATCTTGAGAACTACTCGACGGAATTTCACTAAACTTGGTCGAAAGCTTCATTTTTATAGACCCCACAATTGGTTAGGTTTTGGTGTGTGTGCGTTTTATCGTCCGTGTCCTAGAGCCTGTGCTATCTGTACGTATGTCCCTTACAGATATGTATTTTCAGGAAAATACAGGCCTTGACTGCAAGATATCTTTAGAACTGCTGGACGGAATTTCACTAAACTTGGTTGAAAGCTTCATTTTTAAAGCCCCCACAATTGGTTAGGTTTTGGTGTGTGTGCGTTTGTTCGTCCGTGTCGTAGAGGCTGTGCTATCTGTGCGTATGTCCCTTACAGACGTGCATTTTCATGAAAATACAGGCATTGGCTGCAAGATATGTTGAGAACTGCTTGACGGAATTTCACTAAACTTGGTCGAAAGCTTCATTTTTATAGCTCCCACAATTGGTTAGGTTTTGGTGTGTGTGCGTTTGTTCGTCCGTGTCGTAGAGGCTGTGCTATCTGTACGTATGCCTCTTACAGAGATGCATTTTCATGAAAATACAGGCCTTG
The DNA here is from genome assembly GCA_036873755.1 of Hanleya hanleyi. Taxonomy (NCBI): domain Eukaryota; kingdom Metazoa; phylum Mollusca; class Polyplacophora; order Lepidopleurida; family Hanleyidae; genus Hanleya; species Hanleya hanleyi. The sequence continues at coordinate 30,919 of JAVTVY010029746.1, read as the reverse complement.
CCTGCAAGATATCTTCAGAACTACTAGACGGGATTTCACAAAACTTGGTCGAAGGCTTCTTTTTTACATCCCCCACAAATGGTCTGGGTATGGTGTGTGTGCGTTTGTTCGTCCGTGTCGTAGAGGCTGTGCTATCTGTACGTGTGTCCCTTACAGACATGCATTTTCATGAAAATACAGGTCTTGTCTGCAAGATATATTGAGAACTACTGAACGGAATTTCACTAAACTTGGTCGAAAGCTTCATTTTTATAGCCCCCACAATTGGTCAGGTTTTGGTGTGTGTGCGTTTGTTCGTCCGTGTCGTAGAGGCTGTGCTATCTGTACGTGTGTCCCTTACAGACATGCATTTTCATGAAAATACAGTTCTTGGCTGCAAGATATATTGAGAACTACCTGACGGAATTTCACTAAACTTGATCGAAAGCTTCATTTGTATAGCCCCTACAATTGGTCAGGTTTTGGTGTGTGTGCATTTGTTCGTCCGTGTCATAGAGGCTGTGCTATCTGTACGTATGTCCCTTACAGACATGCATTTTCATGAAAATACAGGTCTTGCCTGCAAGATATATTGAGAACTACTAGACAGAATTTCACTAAACTTGGTCGAAAGCTTCATTTTTATAGCCCCCACAATTGGTCAGGTTTTGGTGTGTGTGCGTTTGTTCGTCCGTGTCGTAGACGCTGTGCTATCTGTACGTATATCCCTTACAGACATGCATTTTCATGAAAATACAGGTCTTGCCTGCAAGATATAATGAGAACTACTAAACGGAATTTCACTAAACTTGGTCGACAGCTTCATTTTTATAGCCCCCACAATTGGTCAGGTTTTGGTGTGTGTGCGTTTGTTCGTCCGTGTCGTAGAGGCTGTGCTATCTGTACGTATGTCCCTTACAGAAATGCATTTTCATGAAAATACAGGTCTTGGCTGCAAGATATATTGAGAACTACTAGACGGATTTCACTAAACTTGATCGAATGCTTCATTTTTATAGCCCCACACTTGGTCAGGTTTTGGTGTGTGTGCGTTTGTTCGTCCGTGTCGTAGAGGCTGTGCTATCTGTACGTGTGTCCCTTACAGACATGCATTTTCATGAAAATACAGGTCTTGTCTGCAAGATATATTGAGAACTACTAGATGGAATTTCACTAAACTTGGTCGAAAGCTTCATTTTTATAGCCCCCACAATTGGTCAGGTTTTGTTGTGTGTGCGTTTGTTCGTCCGTGTCGTAGAGGCTGTGCTATCTGTACGTGTGTCCCTTACAGACATGCATTTTGATGAAAATACAGGTCTTGTCTGCAAGATATCTTGAGAACTACTCGACGGAATTTCACTAAACTTGGTCGAAAGCTTCATTTTTATAGCCCCCACTATTGGTTAGGTTTTGGTGTGTGTGCGTTTGTTCGTCCGTGTCGTAGAGGCTGTGCTATCTGTAAGTATGTCCCTTACAGACATGCATTTTCATGAAAATACAGGCCTTGCCTGCAAGATATCTTGAGAACTACTCGACGGAATTTCACTAAACTTGGTCGAAAGCTTCATTTTTATAGCCCCCACAATTGGTTAGGTTTTGATGTGTGTGCGTTTGTTCGTCCGTGTCGTAGAGGCTGTGCTATCTGTACGTATGTCCCTTACAGACATGCATTTTCATGAAAATACAGGTCTTGCCTGCAAGATATATTGAGAACTACTAGACGGAATTTCACTAAACTTGGTCGAAAGCTTCATTTTTATAGCCCCCACAATTGGTCAGATTTTGCTGTGTGTGCGTTTGCTCGTCCGTGTCGTAGAGGCTGTGCTATCTGTACGTATGTCCCTTACAGACATGCATTTTCATGAAAATACAGGTCTTGACTGCAAGATATATTGAGAACTACTAGACGGAATTTCACTAAACTTGGTGGAAAGCTTCATTTTTATAGCCCCACAATTGGCCAGGTTTTGGTGTGTGTGCGTTTGTTCGTCCGTGTCGTAGAGGCTGTGCTATCTGTACGTGTGTCCCTTACAGACATGCATTTTTTTGAAAATACAGGTCTTGCCTGCAAGATATATTGAGAACTACTAGACGGAATTTCACTAAACTTGGTCGAAAGCTTCATTATTATATCCCCCACAATTGGTTAGGTTTTGGTGTGTGTGCGTTTGTTCGTCCGTGTCGTAGAGGCTGTGCTATCTGTACGTGTGTCCCTTACAGACATGCATTTTCATGAAAATACAGATCTTCTCTGCAAGATATATTGAGAACTACTAGACGGAATTTCGCTAAACTTGGTCGAAAGCTTCATTTTTATAGCCCCCACAATTGGTCAGGTTTTGGTGTGTGTGTGCGTTTGTTCGTCCGTGTCGTAGAGGCTGTGCTATCTGTACGTATGTCCCTTACAGACATGCATTTTCATGAAAATACAGGTCTTGCCTGCAAGATATATTGAGAACTACTAGATGGAATTTCACTAAATTTGGTCGAAAGCTTCTTATTTATAGCCCCCACAATTGGTCAGGTTATTGTGTGTGTGCGTTTGTTCGTCCGTGTCGTAGAGGCTGTGCTATCTCTACCTGTGTCCCTTACAGACATCATTTTCATGAAAATACAGGTCTTGCCTGCAAGATATATTGAGAACTACTAGACGGAATTTCACTAAACCTGGTCGAAAGCTTCATTTGTATAGCCCCCACAATTGGTCAGGTTTTGGTGTTTGTGCGTTTGTTCGTCTGTGTCGTAGAGGCTGTACTATCTGTACGTGTGTCCCTTACAGACATGCATTTTCATGAAAATACAGGTCTTGCCTGCAAGATATATTGGGAACTACTAGACGGAATTTCAATAAACTCGGTCGAAAGCTTCATTTTTATAGCCCCCACAATTGGTCAGGTTTTGGTGTGTGTGCGTTTGTTCGTCCGTGTCGTAGAGGCTGTGCTATCTGTACGTATGTCCCTTACAGACATGCATTTTCATGAAAATACAGGTCTTGCCTGCAAGATATATTGAGAACTACTAGATGGAATTTCACTAAACTTGGTCGACAGCTTCATTTTTATAGCCCCCACAATTGGTCAGGTGATGGTGTGTGTGGGTTTGTTCGTCCGTGTCGTAGAGGCTGTGCTATCTGTACGTGTGTCCCTTACAGACATGCATTTTGATGAAAATACAGGTCTTGTCTGCAAGATATCTTGAGAACTACTCGACGGAATTTCACTAAACTTGGTCGAAAGCTTCATTTTTATAGCCCCCACTATTGGTTAGGTTTTGGTGTGTGTGCGTTTGTTCGTCCGTGTCGTAGAGGCTGTGCTATCTGCAAGTATGTCCCTTACAGACATGCATTTTCATGAAAATACAGGGCTTGCCTGCAAGATATCTTGAGAACTACTCGACGGACTTTCACTAAACTTGGTCGAAAGCTTCATGTTTATAGCCCCCACAATTGGTTAGGTTTTGATGTGTGTGCGTTTGTTCGTCCGTGTCGTAGAGGCTGTGCTATCTGTACGTATGTCCCTTACAGACATTCATTTTCATGAAAATACAGGTCTTGCCTGCAAGATATATTGAGAACTACTAGACGGAATTTCACTCAACTTGGTCGAAAGCTTCATTTTTATAGCCCCCACAATTGGTCAGGTTTTGGTGTGTGTGCGTTTGTTCGTCCGTGTCGTAGAGGCTGTGCTATCTGTACGTATGTCCCTTTACAGACATGCATTTTCATGAAAATACAGGTCTTGCCTGCAAGATATATTGAGAACTACTAGACGGAATTTCACTAAACTTGGTCGAAAGCTTCATTTTTATAGCCCCCACAATTGGTTAGGTTTTGGTGTGTGTGCGTTTGTTCGTCCGTGTCGTAGAGGCTGTGTTATCTGTACGTGTGTCCATTACAGACATGCATTTTCATTAAAATACAGGTCTTGCCTGCAAGATATATTGAGAACTACTAGACGGAATTTCACTAAACTTGGTCAAAGGCTTCATTTTTATATCCCCCACAATTGGTCAGGTTTTGGTGTGTGTGCGTTTGTTCGTCCGTGTCGTAGAGGCTGTGCTATCTGTACGTATGTCCCTTACAGACATGCATTTTCATGAAAATACAGGTCTTGCCTGCAAGATATATTGAGAACTACTAGACGGAATTTCACTAAACTTGGTCGAAAGCTTCATTTTTATAGCCCCCACAATTGGTCAGGTTTTGAGGTGTGTGCGTTTGTTCGTCCGTGTCGTAGAGGCTGTGCTATCTGTACGTATGTCCCTTACAGACATGCATTTTCATGAAAATACAGGTCTTGCCTGCAAGATATATTGAGAACTACTAGACGGAATTTCACTAAACTTGGTCGAAAGCTTCATTATCATAGCCCCCACAATTGGTCAGGTTTTGGTGTGTGTGCGTTTGTTCGTCCGTGTCGTAGAGGCTGTGCTATCTAAACGTGTGTTCCTTACAGACATGCATTTTCATGAAAATACAGGTCTTGCCTGCAAGATATATTGAGAACTACTAGACGGAATTTCACTAAACTTGGTCGAAAGCTTCATTTTTATAGCCCCCAGAATTGATCAGGCTTTGGTGTGTGTGCGTTTGTTCGTCCGTGTCGTAGAGGCTGTGCTATCTGTACGTGTGTCCCTTACAGACATACATTTTCATGAAAATACAGGTCTTGGCTGCAAGATATCTTGAGAACTACTCGACTGAATTTCACTAAACTTGGTCGAAAGCTTCATTTTTATAGCCCCCACAATTGGTTAGGTTTTGGTGTGTGTGCGTTTGTTCGTCCGTGTCGTAGAGGCTGTGCTATCTGACGTATGTCCCTTTCAGACATGCATTTTCATGAAAATACAGGCCTTGCCTGCAAGATATGTTGAGAACTACTCGACGGAATTTCACTAAACTTGGTCGAAAGCTTCATTTTTATAGCCCCCACAATTGGTCAGGTTTTGGTGTGTGTGCGTTTGTTCGTCCGTGTCGTAGAGGCTGTGCTATCTGTACGTGTGTCCCTTACAGACATGCATTTTCATGAAAATACAGGTCTTGGCTGCAAGATATATTGAGAACTACCAGACGGAATTTCACTAAACTTGGTCGGAAGCTTCATTTTTATAGCCCCCACAATTGGTCAGGTTTTGGTGTGTGTGCGTTTGTTCGTCCGTATCGTAGAGGCTGTGCTATCTGTACGTATGTCCCTTACAGACATGCATTTTCATGAAAATACAGGTCTTGCCTGCAAGATATATTGAGAACTACTAGACGGAATTTCACTAAACTTGGTCGAAAGCTTCATTTTATAGCCCCCACAATTGGTCAGGTTTTGGTGTGTGTGCGTTTGTTCGTCCGTGTCGTAGAGGCTGTGCTATCTGTACGTGTGTCCCTTACAGACATGCATTTTCGTCAAAATACAGGTCTTGGCTGCAAGATATATTGAGAACTACTAGACGGAATTTCACTAAACTTGGTCGAAAGCTTCATTTTTATAGCCCCCACAATTGTTCAGGTTTTGGTGTGTGTGCGTTTGTTCGTCCGTGTCGTAGAGGCTGTGCTATCTGTAAGTATGTCCCTTAGAGACATGCATTTTCATGAAAATACAGGCCTTGCCTGCAAGATATCTTGAGAACTACTCGACGGAATTTCACTAAACTTGGTCGAAAGCTTCATTTTTATAGCCCCCACAATTGGTTAGGTTTTGGTGTGTGTGCGTTTTATCGTCCGTGTCCTAGAGCCTGTGCTATCTGTACGTTTGTCCCTTACAGATATGTATTTTGAGCAAAATACAGGCCTTGTCTGCAAGATATCTTTAGAACTACTGGACGGAATATCACTAAACTTGGTCGCAAGCTTCATTTTTATAGCCCCCACAATTGGTTAGGTTTTGGTGTGTATGCGTTTGTTCGTCCGTGTCGTAGAGTCTGTGCTATCTGTACGTATGCCCTTTACAGAGATGCATTTTCATGAAAATACAGGCCTCGCCTGCAAGATATCTTCAGAACTACTCGACGGGATTTCACTTAACTTGGTCGAAGGCTTCTTTTTTACAGCCCCCACAATTGGTCAGGTTTTGGTGAGTGTGCGCTTATTCGTCCGTGTCGTAGAGGCTGTGCTATCTGTACGTATGTCCCTTACAGACATGCATTTTCATGAAAATACCGGTCTTGCCTGCAAGATATATTGAGAACTACTAGACGGAATTTCACTAAACTTGGTCGAAAGCTTCATTTTTATAGCCCCCACAATTGGTTAGGTTTTGGTGTGTGTGCGTTTGTTCGTCCGTGTCGTAGAGGCTGTGCTATCTGTACGTATGTCCCTTACAGACATGCATTTTCATGAAAATACAGGTCTTGCCTGCAAGATATATTGAGAACTACTAGACGGAATTTCACTAAACTTGGTCGAAAGCTTCATTTTTATAGCCCCCGCAATTGGTCAGGTTTTGGTGTGTGTGCGTTTGTTCGTCCGCGTCGTAGAGGCTGTGCTACCTGTACGTGTGTCCCTTACAGACGTGCATTTTCATGAAAATACAGGCATTGCCTGCAGGATATATAGAGAACTACTAGACGGAATTTCACTAAACTTGGTCGAAAGCTTCATTTTTATAGCCCCCACAATTGGTCAGGTTTTGGTGTGTGTGCGTTTGTTCGTCCGTGTCGTAGAGGCTGTGCTATCTGTACGTATGTCCCATACAGACATGCATTTTCATGAAAATACAGGCCTTGCCTGCAAGATATCTTCAGAACTACTTGACGGGATTTCACTAAGCTTGGTCGAAGGCTTCTTTTTTATAGCCCCCACAATTGGTCAGGTTTTGGTGTGTGTGCGCTTGTTCGTCTGTGTCGTAGAGGCTGTGCTATCTGTACGTATGTCCCTTACAGACATGCATTTTCATGAAAATACAGGTCTTGCCTGCAAGATATATTGAGAACTACTCGACGGAATTTCACTAAACTTGGTCGAAAGCTTCATTTTTATAGCCCCCACAATTGGTTAGGTTTTGGTGTGTGTGCGTTTGTTCGTCCGTGTCGTAGAGGCTGTGCTATCTGTACGTGTGTCTCTTACAGACGTGCATGAAAATACAGGCCTTGCCTGCAAGATATATTGAGAACTGCTTGACGGAATTTCACTAAACTTAGTCGACAGCTTCATTTTTATAGCTCCCACAATTGGTTAGGTTTTGGCGTGTGTGCGTTTGTTCGTCCGTGTCGTAGCGGCTGTGCTATTTCTACGTATGTCCCTTACAGACATGCATTTTCATGAAAATACAGGCCTTGCCTGCAAGATATCTTCAGAACTACTCGACGTGATTTCACTAAACTTGGTCGAAAGCTTCATTTTATAGCCCCCACAATTGGTCAGGTTTTGGTGTGTGTGCGTTTGTTCGTCCGTGTCGTAGAGGCTGTGCTATCTGTACGTATGTCCCTTACAGACATGCATTTTCATGAAAATGCAGTTCTTGTCTGCAAGATATATTGAGAACTACGAGACGGAATTTCACTAAACTTGGTCGAAAGCTTCATTTGTAAAGCCCCCACAATTGGTCAGGTTTTGGTGTGTGTTTGTTCGTCCGTGTCGTAGAGGCTGTGCTATCTGTACGTATGTCCCTTACAGACATGCATTTTCATGAAAATACAGGTCTTGCCTGCAAGATATATTGAGAACTACTAGACGGAATTTCACTAAACTTGGTCGAAAGCTTCATTTTTATAGCCCCCACAATTGGTCAGGTTTTGGTGTGTGTGCGTTTGTTCTTCCGTGTCGTAGAGGCTGTGCTATCTGTACGTGTGTCCCTTACAGACATGCATTTTCATGAAAATACAGGTCTTGCTGCAAGATATATTGAGAACTACTAGACGGAATTTCACTAAACTTGGTCGAAAGCTTCATTTTTATAGCCCCCACAATTGGTCAGGTTTTGGTGTGTGTGCGTTTGTTCGTCCGTGTCGTAGAGGCTGTGCTATCTGTACGTATGTCCCTTACAGACATTCATTTTCATGAAAATACAGGTCTCGTCTGCAAGATCTATTGAGAACTACTAGACGGAATTTCACTAAACTTGGTCGAAAGCTTCATTTTTATAGCCCCCACAATTGGTCAGGTTTTGGTGTGTGTGCGTTTGTTCGTCCGTGTCGTAGAGGCTGTGCTATCTGTACGTATGTCCCTTACAGACATGCATTTTCATGAAAATACAGGTCTTGTCTGCAAGATATATTGAGAACTACTGACGGAATTTCACTAAACTTGGTCGAAAGCTTCATTTTTATAGCCCCCACAATTGGTCAGGTTTTGGTGTGTGTGCGTTTGTTCATCCGTGTCGTAGAGAATGTGCTATCTGTACGTATGTCCCTTACAGACATGCATTTTCATGAAAATACAGGTCTTGCCTGCAAGATATATTGAGAACTACTAGACGGAATTTGACTAAACTTGGTCGAAAGCTTCTTTTTTATAGCCCCCACAATTGGGCTGGTTATGGTGTGTGTGCGTTTGTTCGTCCGTGTCGTAGAGGCTGTGCTATCTGTACGTGTGTCCCTTACAGACATGCATTTTCATGAAAATACAGGTCTTGCCTGCAAGATATATTGAGAACTACTAGACAGAATTTCACTAAACTTGGTCGAAAGCTTCATTTTTATAGCCCCCACAACTGGTCAGGTTTTGGTGTGTGTGCGTTTGTTCGTCCGTGTCGTAGAGGCTGTGCTATCTGTACGTATGTCCCTTACAGACATGCATTTTCATGAAAATACAGGCCTTGCCTGCAAGATATCTTGAGAACTACTCGACGGAATTTCACTAAACTTGGTCGAAAGCTTCATTTTTATAGCCCCCACAATTGGTCAGGTTTTGGTGTGTGTGCGTTTGTTCGTCCGTGTCGTAGAGGCTGTGCTATCTGTACGTATGTCCCTTACAGACATGCATTTTCATGAAAATACAGGTCTTGCCTGCAAGATATATTGAGAACTACTAGACGGAATTTCACTAAACTTGGTCGAAAGCTTCATTTTTATAGCCCCCACAATTGGTCAGGTTTTGGTGTGTGTGCGTTTGTTCGTCCGTGTCGTAGAGGCTGTGCTATCTGTACGTATGTCCCTTACAGACATGCATTTTCATGAAAATACAGGTCTTGCCTGCAAGATATATTGAGAACTACTAGACGGAATTTCACTAAACTTGGTCGAAAGCTTCATTTTTATAGCCCCCACAATTGGTCAGGTTTTGGTGTGTGTGCGTTTGTTCGTCCGTGTCGTAGAGGCTGTGCTATCTGTACGTATGTCCCTTACAGACATGCGTTTTCATGAAAATACAGGTCTTGCCTGCAAGATATATTGAGAACTACCAGACGGAATTTCACTAAACTTGGTCGAAAGCTTCATTTTTATAGCCCCCACACTTGGTTAGGTTTTGGTGTGTGTGCGTTTGTTCGTCCGTGTCGTAGAGGCTGTGCTATCTGTAAGTATGTCCCTTACAGACATGAATTTTCATGAAAATACAGGTCTTGGCTGCAAGATATATTGAGAACTACTAGACGGGATTTCACTGCACTTGGTCGAAAGCTTCATTTTTATAGCCCCCACAATTGCTTAGGTTTTGGTGTGTGTGCGTTTTTTCGTCCGTGTCGTAGAGGCTGTGCTATCTGTACGTGTGTCTCTTTCAGACGTGCATGAAAATACAGGGCTTGACTGCAAGATATATTGAGAACTGCTTGACGGAATTTCACTAAACTTAGTCGAAAGCTTCATGTTTATAGCTCCCACAATTGGTTAGGTTTTGGTGTGTGTGCGTTTGTTCGTCCGTGTCGTAACGGCTGTGCTATTTCTACGTATGTCCCTTACAGACATGCATTTTCATGAAAATACAGGCCTTGCCTGCAAGGGAGAGAGAGAGAGAGAATTAGGGTTTAACGTCGCATTCAGCAATATTTCAGCTATATAGCTATCTGGACGTATGTCCCTTACAGACATGCATTTTCATGAAAATACAGTTCTTGCCTGCAAGATATATTGAGAACTACTAGACGGAATTTCACTAAACTTGGTCGAAAGCTTCATTTGTATAGCCCCCACAATTGGTCAGGTTTTGGTGTGTGTGCGTTTGTTCGTCCGTGTCGTAGAGGCTGTGCTATCTGTACGTATGTCCCTTACAGACATGCATTTTCATGAAAATACAGGTCTTGCCTGCAAGATATATTGAGAACTACTAGACGGAATTTCACTAAACTTGGTCGAAAGCTTCATTTTTATAGCCCCCACAATTGGTCAGGTTTTGGTGTGTGTGCGTTTGTTCGTCCGTGTCGTAGAGGCTGTGCTATCTGTACGTATGTCCCTTACAGACATGCATTTTCATGAAAATAAGGTCTTGGCTGCAAGATATATTGAGAACTACTAGACGGAATTTCACTAAACTTGGTCGAAAGCTTCATTTTTATAGCCCCCACAATTGGTCAGATTTTGTTGTGTGTGCGTTTGTTCGTCCGTGTCGTAGAGGCAGTGCTATCTGTACGTATGTCCCTTACAGACATGCATTTTCATGAAAATACAGGTCTTGTCTGCAAGATATATTGAGAACTACCAGACGGAATTTCACTAAACTTGGTCGAAAGCTTCATTTTTATAGCCCCCACACTTGGTCAGGTTTTGGTGTGTGTGCGTTTGTTCGTCCGTGTCGTAGAGGCTGTGCTATCTGTAAGTATGTCCCTTACAGACATGCATTTTCATGAAAATACAGGCCTTGTCTGCAAGATATCTTGAGAACTACTGCACGGAATTTCACTAAATTTGGTCGAAAGCTTCATTTTTATAGCCCCCACAATTGGTTAGGTTTTAGTGTGTGTGCGTTCTATCGTCCGTGTTCTAGAGCCTGTGCTATCTGTACGTATGTCCCTTACAGACATGTATTTTCAGCAAAATACAGGCCTTGCCTGCAAGATATCTTTAGAACTACTGGACGGAATTCCACTAAACTTGGTCGAAAGCTTCAGTTTTATAGCCCCCAGAATTGGTTAGGTTTTGGTGTGTGTGCGTTTGTTCGTCCGTGTCGTAGAGGCTGTGCTATCTGTACGTATGTCCCTTACAGACGTGCATTTTCATGAAAATACAGGCATTGTCTGCAAGATATGTTGAGAACTGCTGGACGGAATTTCACTAAACTTGGTCGAAAGCTTCATTTTTATAGCTCCCACAATTGGTTAGCTTTTGGTGTGTGTGCGTTTGTTCTTCCGTGTCGTAGAGGCTGTGCTATCTGAACGTATGCGCCTTACAGAGATGCATTTTCATGAAAATACAGGCCTTGCCTGCAAGATATCTTCAGAACTACTCGACGGGATTTCACTAAACTTGGTCGAAGGCTTCTTTTTTATAGCCCATACAATTGGTCAGGTTTTGGTGAGTGTGCGCTTGTTCGTCCGTGTCGTAGAGGCTGTGCTATCTGTACGTATGTCCCTTACAGACATGCATTTTCATGATAATACAGGTCTTGCCTGCAAGATATATTGAGAAGTACTAAACGGAATTTCACTAAACTTGGTCGAAAGCTTCATTTTTATAGCCCCCACAATTGGTCAGGTTTTGGTGTGTGTGCGTTTGTTCGTCCGTGTCATAGAGGCTGTGCTATCTGTACGTATGTCCCTTACAGACATGCATTTTCATGAAAATACAGGTTTTGCCTGCAAGACATATTGAGAACTACTAGACTGAATTTCACTAAACTTGGTCGAAAGCTTCATTTTTATAGCCCCCACAATTGGTCAGGTTATGGTGTGTGTGCGTTTGTTCGTCCGTGTCGTAGAGGCTGTGCTATCTGTACGTATATCCCGTACAGACATGCATTTTCATGAAAATACAGGTCTTGGCTGCAAGATATATTGAGAATTACCAGACGGAATTTCACTAAACTTGGTCGAAAGCTTCATTTTTATAGCCCCCACAGTTGGTCAGGTTTTGGTGTGTGTGCGTTTGTTCGTCCGTATCGTAGAGGCTGTGCTATCTGTAAGTATGTCCCTTACAGACATGCATTTTCATGAAAATACAGGCCTTGCCTGCAAGATATCTTGAGAACTACTGGACGGAATTTCACTAAACTTGGTCGAAAGCTTCATTTTTATAGCCCCCACAATTGGTTAGGTTTTGGTGTGTGTGCGTTCTATCGTCCGTGTTCTAGAGCCTGTGCTATCTGTAGGTATGTCCCTTACAGACATGTATTTTCAGGAAAATACAGGCATTGCCTGCAAGATATTTTGAGAACTGCTGGACGGAATTTCACTAAACTTGGTCGAAAGCTTCATTTTTATAGCTCCCACAATTGGTTAGGTTTTGGTGTGTGTGCGTTTGTTCGTCCGTGTCGTAGAGGCTGTGCTATCTGTACGTGTGCCCCTTACAGAGATGCATTTTCATGAAAATACAGGCCTTGCCTGCAAGATATCTTCAGAACTACTCGACGGGATTTCTTTAAACTTGGTCGAAGGCTTCTTTTTTATAGCCCCCACAATTGGTCAGGTTTTGGTGAGTGTGCGCTTGTTCGTCCGTGTCGTAGAGGCTGTGCTATCTGTACGTATGTCCCTTACAGACATGCATTTTCATGAAAATACAGGTCTTGCCTGCAAGATATATTGAGAACTACTAGACGGAATTTCACTAAACTTGGTCGAAAGCTTCATTTTTATAGCCCCCACAATTGGTCAGGTTTTGGTGTGCGTGCGTTTGTTCGTCCGTGTCGTAGAGGCTGTGCTATCTGGACGTGTGTCCCTTACAGACATGCATTTTCATGAAAATACAGGTCTTGCCTGCAAGATATATTGATAACTACTAGACGGAATTTCACTACACTTGGTCCAAAGCTTCATTTTTATAGCCCTCACAATTGGTCACGTTTTGGTGTGTGTGCGTTTGTTCGTCCGTGTGGTAGAGGCTGTGCTATCTGTACGTATGTCCCTTACAGACGTGCATTTTCATGAAAATACAGGCATTGTCTGCAAGATATGTTGAGAACTGCTGGACGGAATTTCACTAAACTTGGTCGAAAGCTTCATTTTTATAGCTCCCACAATTGGTTAGCTTTTGGTGTGTGTGCGTTTGTTCGTCCGTGTCGTAGAGGCTGTGCTATCTGTACGTATGCGCCTTACAGAGATGCATTTTCATGAAAATACAGGCCTTGCCTGCAAGATATCTTCAGAACTACTCGACGGGATTTCACTAAACTTGGTCGAAAGCTTCATTTTTATAGCCCCACAATTGGTCAGGTTTTGGTGTGTGTGCGTTTGTTCGTCCGTGTCGTAAAGGCTGTGCTATCTGTACGTATGTCCCTTACAGACATGCATTTTCATGAAAATACAGGTCTTGTCTGCAAGATATATTGAGAACTACTAAGACGGAATTTCACTAAACTTGGTCGAAACCTTCATTTTTATAGCCCCCACAATTGGTCAGGTTTTGTTGTGTGTGCGTTTGTTCGTCCGTGTCGTAGAGACTGTGCTATCTGTACTTATGCCCCTTACAGACATGCAATTTCATGAAAATACAGGTTTTGCCTGCAAGATATATTGAGAACTACTAGACGGAATTTCACTAAACTTGGTCGAAAGCTTCATTTTTATAGCCCCCACAATTGGTCAGCTTTTGGTGTGTGTGCGTTTGTTCGTCCGTGTCGTAGAGGCTGTGCTATCTGTACGTGTGTCCCTTACAGACATGCATTTTCATGAAAATACAGATCTTGCCTGCAAGATATATTGAGAACTACTAGACGGAATTTCACTAAACTTGGTCGAAAGCTTCATTTGTATAGCCCCCACAATTGGTCAGGTTTTGGTGAGTGTGCGTTTGTTGTCCGTGTCGTAGAGGCTGTGCTATCTGTACGTATGTCCCTTACAGACATGCATTTTCATGAAAATACAGGTCTTGCCTGCAAGATATATTGAGAATTACCAGACGGAATTTCACTAAACTTGGTCGAAAGCTTCATTTTTATAGCCCCCACAATTGGTCAGGTTTTGTTGTGTGTGCGTTTGTTCGTCCGTGTCGTAGAGGCTGTGCTATCTGTACGTATGTCCCTTACAGACATGCATTTTCATGAAAATACAGGTCTTGCCTGCAAGATATATTGAGAACTACTAGACGGAATTTCACTAAACTTGGTCGAAAGCTTCATTTTTATAGCCCCCCACAATTGGTCAGGTTTTGATGTGTGTGCCTTTGTTCGTCCGTGTCGTAGAGGCTGTGCTATCTGTACGTATGTCCCTTACAGACATGCATTTTCATGAAAATACAGGTCTTGCCTGCAAGATATATTGAGAACTACCGGACAGAATTTCACTAAACTTGGTCGAAAGCTTCATTATTATAGCCCCCAAAATTGGTTAGGTTTGGTGTGTGTGCGTTTGTTCGTCCGTGTCGTAGAGGCTGTGCTATCTGGACGTGTGTCCCTTACAGACATGCATTTTCATGAAAATACAGGTCTTGCCTGCAAGATATATTGAGAACTACTAGACGGAATTTCACTAAACTTGGTCGAAAGCTTCATTTTTATAACCCCCACAATTGGTCAGGTTTTGGTGAGTGTGCGTTTGTTCGTCCGTGTCGTAGAGGCTGTGCTATCTGTACGTATGTCCCTTACAGACATGCATTTTCATGAAATACAGGTCTTGGCTGCAAGATATATTGAGAACTACTAGACGGAATTTCACTAAACTTGGTCGAAAGCTTCATTTTTATAGCCCCCACAATTGGTCAGGTTTTTGGTGTGTGTGCGTTTGTTCGTCCGTGTCGTAGAGGCTGTGCTATCTGTACGTATGTCCCTTACAGACATGCATTTTCATGAAAATACAGGTCTTGCCTGCAAGATATATTGAGAACTACTAGACGGAATTTCACTACACTTGGTCCAAAGCTTCATTTTTATAGCCCTCACAATTGGTCACGTTTTGGTGTGTGTGCGTTTGTTCGTCCGTGTCGTAGAGGCTGTGCTATCTGTAAGTATGTCCCTTACAGACATGCATTTTCATGAAAATACAGGCCTTGTCTGCAAGATATCTTGAGAACTACTTGACGGATTTTCACTAAACTTGGTCGAAAGCTTCATTTTTATAGCCCCCACAATTGGTTATGTTTTGGTGTGTGTGCGTTTGTTCTTTCGTGTCGTAGAGGCTGTGCTATCTGTACGTATGTCCCTTACAGACATGCATTTTCATGAAAATACAGGTCTTGCCTGCAAGATATATTGAGAACTACTAGACGGAATTTCACTAAACTTGGTCGAAAGCTTCATTTTTATAGCCCCCAAAATTGGTCAGCTTTTGGTGTGTGGGCGTTTGTTTGTCCGTGTCGTAGAGGCTGTGCTATCTGTACGTATGTCCCTTACATACATGCATTTTCATGGAAATACAGGTCTTGCCTGCAAGATATATTGAGAACTACTAGACGGAATTTGACTAAACTTGGTCGAAAGCTTCATTTTTATAGCCCCCACAATTGTTCAGGTTATGGTGTGCGTTTGTTCGTCCGTGTCGTAGAGGCTGTGCCATCTGTACGTATGTCCCGTACAGACATGCATTTTCATGAAAATACAGGTCTTGGCTGCAAGATATATTGAGAATTACCAGACGGAATTTCACTAAACTTGGTCGAAAGCTTCATTTTTATAGCCCCCACACTTGGTCAGGTTTTGGTGTGTGTGCGTTTGTTCGTCCGTGTCGTAGAGGCTGTGCTATCTGTAAGTATGTCCCTTACAGACATGCATTTTCATGAAAATACAGGCCTTGTCTGCAAGATATCTTGAGAACTACTTGACGGATTTTCACTAAACTTGGTCGAAAGCTTCATTTTTATAGCCCCCACAACTGGTTATGCTTTGGTGTGTGTGCGTTTGTTCGTCCGTGTCGTAGAGGCTGTGCTATCTGTACGTATGTCCCTTACAGACATGCATTTTCATGAAAATACAGGTCTTGCCTGCAAGATATATTGAGAACTACTAGACGGAATTTCACTAAACTTGGTCGAAAGCTTCAATTTTATAGCTTCCACAATTGGTTAGGTTTTGG
Source organism: Hanleya hanleyi (assembly GCA_036873755.1). Lineage (NCBI taxonomy): Eukaryota > Metazoa > Mollusca > Polyplacophora > Lepidopleurida > Hanleyidae > Hanleya > Hanleya hanleyi. The sequence continues at coordinate 14,921 of JAVTVY010029746.1, read as the reverse complement.
TGTGTGTGCGTTTGTTCGTCCGTGTCGTAGAGGCTGTGCTATCTGTACGTATGTCCCTTACAGAGATGCATTTTCATGAAAATACAGGCCTTGCCTGTAAGATATCTTCAGAAATACTCGAGGGGATTTCACTAAACTTGGTCGAAGGCTTCTTTTTTATAGCTCCCACAATTGGTCAGGTTTTGGTGAGTGTGCGCTTGTTCGTCCGTGTCGTAGAGGCTGTGCTATCTGTACGTGTGTCCCTTACAGACATGCATTTTCATGAAAATACAGGTCGTGCCTGCAAGATATATTGAGAACTACTAGACGGAATTTCACTAAACTTGGTCGAAAGCTTCATTTTTATAGCCCCCACAATTGTTCAGGTTTTGGTGTGTGCGTTTGTTCGTCCGTGTCGTAGAGGCTGTGCTATCTGTACGTATGTCTCTTACAGACATGCATTTTCATGAAAATACAAGTCTTGCCTGCAAGATATATTGAGAACTACTAGACGGAATTTCACTAAACTTGGACATCAATGAAAGCTTCATTTTTATAGCCCCCACAATTAGTCAGGTTTTGGTGTGTGTGTGCGTTTGTCCGTGTCGTAGAGGCTGTGCTATCTGTACGTATGTCCTTTACAGACATGCATTTTCATGAAATACAGGTCTTGCCTGCAAGATATATTGAGAACTACTAGACGGAATTTCACTAAACTTGGTCGAAAGCTTCATTTTATAGCCCCACAATTAAGCTGGTTTTAGTGTGAAGGCAGTTCCTTTTCCCAAAAAAGTCAAGAGGCTGTGCTTATCTGGTACTTGTAGCACTCTGGCACTGTGCATTTTAATGTAACAGGTATTTCATATGCAGTATTATGATTGCAACTCGCGGATCTTGAATTCCCCAAATTTTGACTTGAGTTTCATTTATGCCCACAATTGGTCAGGCCTTGCGTGCCGTTTGTTCGTCCGTGTCGTAGAGGCTGTGCTATCTGTACGTGTGTCCCTTACAGAGATGCATTTTCATGAAAATACAGGCCTTGCCTGCAAGATATCTTCAGAACTACTCGACGGGATTTCACTAAACTTGGTCGAAGGCTTCTTTTTGATAGCCCCCACAATTGGTCAGGTTTTGGTGAGTGTGCGCTTGTTCGTCCGTGTCGTTGAGGCTGTGCTATCTGTACGTATGTCCCTTACAGACATGCATTTTCATGAAAATACAGGTCTTGCCTGCAAGATATATTGAGAACTACTAGACAGAATTTCACTAAACTTGGTCGAAAGTTTCATTTTTATAACCCCCACAATTGGTCAGGTTTTGGTGTGTGCGTTTGTTCGTCCGTGTCGTAGAGGCTGTGCTATCTGTACGTATGTTTCTTACAGACATGCATTTTCATGAAAATACAGGTCTTGCCTGCAAGATATATTGAGAACTACTAGACGGAATTTCACTACACTTGGTCCAAAGCTTCATTTTTATAGCCCTCACAATTGGTCACGTTTTGGTGTGTGTGCGTTTGTTCGTCCGTGTCGTAGAGGCTGTGCTATCTGTACGTATGTCCCTTACAGACGTGCATTTTCATGAAAATACAGGCATTGTCTGCAAGATATGTTGAGAACTGCTGGACGGAATTTCACTAAACTTGGTCGAAAGCTTCATTTTTATAGCTCCCACAATTGGTTAGCTTTTGGTGTGTGTGCGTTTGTTCGTCCGTGTCGTAGAGGCTGTGCTATCTGTACGTATGCGCCTTACAGAGATGCATTTTCATGAAAATACAGGCCTTGAATGCAAGATATCTTCAGAACTACTCGACGGGATTTCACTAAACTTGGTCGAAGGCTTCTTTTTTATAGCCCCCACAATTGGTCAGGTTTTGGTGAGTGTGCGCTTGTTCGTCCGTGTCGTAGAGGCTGTGCTATCTGTACGTGTGTCCCTTACAGACATGCATTTTCATGAAAATACAGGTCTTGCCTGCAAGATATATTGAGAAGTACTAAACGGAATTTCACTAAACTTGGTCGAAAGCTTCATTGTTATAGCCCCCACAATTGGTCAGGTTTTGGTGTGTGTGCGTTTGTTCGTCCGTGTCGTAGAGGCTGTGCTATCTGTACGTGTGTCCCTTACAGACATGCATTTTCATGAAAATACAGGTTTTGGCTGCAAGATATATTGAGAACTACTAGACTGAATTTCACTAAACTTGGTCGAAAGCTTCATTTTTATAGCCCCCAAAATTGGTCAGCTTTTGGTGTGTGTGCGTTTGTTCGTCCGTGTCGAAGAGGCTGTGCTATCTGTACGTATGTCCCCTACAGACATGCATTTTCATGAAAATACAGGTCTTGCCTGCAAGATATATTGAGAACTACTAGACGGAATTTGACTAAACTTGGTCGAAAGCTTCATTTTTATAGCCCCCACAATTGTTCAGGTTATGGTGTGTGTGCGTTTGTTCGTCCGTGTCGTAGAGGCTGTGCCATCTGTACGTATGTCCCGTACAGACATGCATTTTCATGAAAATACAGGTCTTGGCTGCAAGATATATTGAGAATTACCAGACGGAATTTCACTAAACTTGGTCGAAAGCTTCATTTTTATAGCCCCCACAGTTGGTCAGGTTTTGGTGTGTGTGCGTTTGTTCGTCCGTGGCGTAGAGGCTGTGCTATCTGTAAGTATGTCCCTTACAGACATGCATTTTCATGAAAATACAGGCCTTGCCTGCAAGATATCTTCAGAACTACTCAACGGAATTTCACTAAACTTGGTCGAAAGCTTCATTTTTATAGCCCCCACAATTGGTTAGGTTTTGGTGTGTGTGCGTTTTATCGTCCGTGTCCTAGAGCCTGTGCTATCTGTACGTATGTCCCTTACAGACATGTATTTTCAGGAAAATACAGGCCTTGCCTGCAAGATATCTTTAGAACTACTAGACGGAATTTCACTAAACTTGGTCGAAAGCTTCATTTTTATAGCCCCCACAATTGTTCAGGTTTTGGTGTGTGTGCGTTTGTTCGTCCGTGTCGTAGAAGCTGTGCTATCTGTACGTGTGTCCCTTACAGACATGCATTTTCATGAAAATACAGGCTTTGCCTGCAAGATATCTTCAGAACTATTTGACGGAATTTCGCTAAACTTGGTGGAAAGCTTCATTTTGATAGCCCCCACAATTGTTTAGGTTTTGGTGTGTGTGCGTTTGTTCGTCCGTGTCGTAGAGGCTGTGCTATCTGTACGTATGTCCCTTACAGACATGCATTTTCATGAAAATACAGGTCTTGTCTGCAAGATATATTGAGAACTACTAAACGGAATTTCACTAAACTTGGTCGAAAGCTTCATTTTTATAACCCCCACAATTGGTCAGGTTTTGGTGTGTGTGCGTTTGTTCGTCCGTGTCGTAGAGGCTGTGCTATCTGTACGTGTGTCCCTTACAGACATGCATTTTCATGAAAATACAGGTTTTGGCTGCAAGATATATTGAGAACTACTAGACTGAATTTCACTAAACTTGGTCGAAAGCTTCATTTTTATAGCCCCCAAAATTGGTCAGCTTTTGGTGTGTGTGCGTTTGTTCGTCCGTGTCGAAGAGGCTGTGCTATCTGTACGTATGTCCCCTACAGACATGCATTTTCATGAAAATACAGGTCTTGCCTGCAAGATATATTGAGAACTACTAGACGGAATTTGACTAAACTTGGTCGAAAGCTTCATTTTTATAGCCCCCACAATTGTTCAGGTTATGGTGTGTGTGCGTTTGTTCGTCCGTGTCGTAGAGGCTGTGCCATCTGTACGTATGTCCCGTACAGACATGCATTTTCATGAAAATACAGGTCTTGGCTGCAAGATATATTGAGAATTACCAGACGGAATTTCACTAAACTTGGTCGAAAGCTTCATTTTTATAGCCCCCACAGTTGGTCAGGTTTTGGTGTGTGTGCGTTTGTTCGTCCGTATCGTAGAGGCTGTGCTATCTGTAAGTATGTCCCTTACAGACATGCATTTTCATGAAAATACAGGCCTTGCCTGCAAGATATCTTGAGAACTACTGGACGGAATTTCACTAAACTTGGTCGAAAGCTTCATTTTTATAGCCCCCACAATTGGTTAAGTTTTGGTGTGTGTGCGTTCTATCGTCCGTGTTCTAGAGCCTGTGCTATCTGTACGTATGTCCCTTACAGACATGTATTTTCAGGAAAATACAGGCATTGCCTGCAAGATATGTTGAGAACTGCTGGACGGAATTTCACTAAACTTGGTCGAAAGCTTCATTTTTATAGCTCCCACAATTGGTTAGGTTTTGGTGTGTGTGCGTTTGTTCGTCCGTGTCGTAGAGGCTGTGCTATCTGTACGTATGTCAATTACCGACGTGCATTTTCATGAAAATACAGGCCTTGCCTGCAAGATATATTGAGAACTGCTCGACGGAATTTCACTAAACTTAGTCGAAAGCTTCATTTTTATAGCTCCCACGATTGGTTAGGTTTTGGTGTGTGTGCGTTTGTTCGTCCGTGTCGTAGAGGCTGTGCTATCTGTACGTATGTCCCTTACAGACGTGCATTTTCATGAAAATACAGGCATTGCCTGTAAGATATGTTGAGAACTGCTGGACGGAATTTCACTAAACTTGGTCGAAAGCTTCATTTTTATAGCTCCCACAATTGGTTAGGTTTTGGTGTGTGTGCGTTTGTTCGTCCGTGTCGTAGAGGCTGTGCTATCTGTACGTATGTCCCTTACAGAGATGCATTTTCATGAAAATACAGGCCTTGCCTGCAAGATATCTTCAGAACTACTCTCGACGGGATTTCACTTAAACTTGGTCGAAGGCTTCTTTTATAGCCCCCACAATTGGTCAGGTTTTGGTGAGTGTGCGCTTGTTCAACTGTGTCGTAGAGGCTGTGCTATCTGTACGTGTGTCCTTTTACAGACATGCATTTTCATGAAAATACAGGTCTTGCCTGCAAGATATATTGAGAACTACTAGACGGAATTTCACTAAACTCTTGGTTTGAAAGCTTCATTTTTATAAAGCCCCCACAATTGGTCAGGTTTTCTTGGTGTGTGTGCGTTTGTTCGTCCGTGTCGTAGAGGCTGTGCTATCTGTACGTATGTCCCTTACAGACATGCATTTTCATGAAAATACAGGTCTTGCCTGCAAGATATATTGAGAACTACCAGACGGAATTTCACTAAACTTGGTCGAAAGCTTCATTTTTATAGCCCCCACAATTGGTCACGTTTTGGTGTGTGTGCCTTTGTTCGTCCGTGTCGTAGAGGCTGTGCTATCTGTACGTATGTCCCTTACAGACATGCATTTTCATGAAAATACAGGTCTTGCCTGCAAGATATATTGAGAACTACTAGACGAAATTTCACTAAACTTGGTCGAAAGCTTCATTTTTATAGCCCCCACAATTGGTCAGGTTTTGGTGTGTGTGCGTTTGTTCGTCCGTGTCGTAGAGGCTGTGCTGCCTGTACGTGTGTCCCTTACAGACATGCATTTTCATGAAAATACAGGCATTGCCTGCAAGATATGTTGAGAACTGCTGGACGGAATTTCACTAAACTTGGTCGAAAGCTTCATTTTTATAGCTCCCACAATTGGTTAGGTTTTGGTGTGTGTGCGTTTGTTCGTCCGTGCTCAGAGGCTGTGCTATCTGTACGTGTGCCCCTTACAGAGATGCATTTTCATGAAAAATACAGGCCTTTGTCTGCAGGATATCTTCAGAACTACTCGACGGGATTTCACTAAACTTGGTCGAAGGCTTCTTTTATAGCCCCCACAATTGGTCAGGTTTTTGTGAGTGTGCGCTTGTTCGTCCGTGTCGTAGAGGCTGTGCTATCTGCATGTATGTCCCTTTACAGACATGCATTTTCATGAAAATACAGGTCTTGTCTGCAAGATATATTGAGAACTACTAGATGGAATTTCACTAAACTTGGTCGAAAGCTTCATGTTTATAGCCCCCACAATTGGTCAGGTTTTGGTGTGTGTACGTTTGTTCGTCCGTGTCGTAGAGGCTGTGCTATCTGTACGTATGTCCCTTACAGACATGCATTTTCATGAAAATACAGGTCTTGCCTGCAAGATATATTGAGAACTACTTGACGGAATTTCACTAAACTTGGTCGAAAGCTTCATTTTTATAGCCCCCGCAATTGGTCAGGTTTTGGTGTGTGTGCGTTTGTTCGTCCGTGTCGTAGAGGCTGTGCTATCTGTACGTATGTCCCTTACAAACATGCATTTTTTTGAAAATACAGGCCTTGCCTGCAAGATATTTTGAGAACTACTCGACGGAATTTCACTAAACTTGTCCGAAAGCTTCATTTTTATAGCCCCCACAATTGGTTAGGCTTTGGTGTGTGTGCGTTTGTTCGTCCGTGTCGTAGAGGCTGTGCTATCTGTACGTATGTCCCTTACAGACGTGCATTTTCATGAAAATACAGGCATTGCATGCGAGATATATTGAGAACTGCTGGACGGAATTTCACTAAACTTGGTCGAAAGCTTCATTTTTATAGCTCCCACAATTGGTTAGGTTTTGGTGAGTGTGCGCTTGTTCGTCCGTGTCGTAGAGGCTGTGCTATCTGTACGTGTGTCCCTTACAGACATGCATTTTCATGAAAATACAGGTCTTGTCTGCAAGATATCTTGAGAATTACTCTTCGGAATTTCACTAAACTTGGTCAAAAGCTTCATTTTTATAGCCCCCACAATTGGTTAGGTTTTGGTGTGTGTGCGTTTTTTCGTCCAAGTCGTAGAGGCTGTGCTATCTGTACGTATGTCCCTTACAGACATGCATTTTCATGAAAATACTGGTCTTGTCTGCAAGATATATTGAGAACTACTAGACGGAATTTCACTAAACTTGGTCGAAAGCTTCATTTTTATAGCCCCCACAATTGGTCAGGTTTTGATGTGTGTGCGTTTGTTCGTTCGTGTCGTAGAGGCTGTGCTATCTGTACGTATGTCCCTTACAGACATGCATTTTCATGAAAATACAGGTTTTGTCTGCAAGATATATTGAGAACTACTAGACGGAATTTCACTATACTTGGTCGAAAGCTTCATTTTTATAGCCCCCACAATTGGTCAGGTTTTGGTGTGTGTGCGTTTGTTCGTCCGTGTCGTAGAGGCTGTGCTATCTGTACGTATGTCCCTTACAGACATTCATTTTCATGAAAATACAGGTCTTGGCTGCAAGATATATTGAGAACTACTAGACGGAATTTGACTAAACTTGGTCGAAAGCTTCATTTTTATAGCCCCCACAATTGGTCAGGTTATGGTGTGTGTGCGTTTGTTCGTCCGCGTCGTAGAGGCTGTGCTATATGTACGTGTGCCCCTTACAGACATGCATTTTCATGAAAATACAGGTCTTGTCTGCAAGATATATTGAGAACTACCAGACGGAATTTCACTAAACTTGGTCGAGAGCTTCATTTTTATAGCCCCCACACTTGGTCAGGTTTTGGTGTGTGTGCGTTTGTTCGTCCGTGTCGTAGAGGCTGTGCTATCTGTAAGTATGTCCCTTACAGACATGCATTTTCATGAAAATACAGGCCTTGTCTGCAAGATATCTTGAGAACTACTTGACGGAATTTCACTAAACTTGGTCGAAAGCTTCATTTTTATAGCCCCCACAATTGGTTAGGTTTTGGTGTGTGTGCGTTCTATCGTCTGTGTTCTAGAGCCTGTGCTATCTGTACGTATGTCCCTTACAGACATGTATTTTCAGGAAAATACAGGCCTTGTCTGCAAGATATCTTTAGAACTACTGGACGGAATTTCACTAAACTTGGTCGAAAGCTTCATTTTTATAGCCCCCACAATTGGTTAGGTTTTGGTGTGTGTGCGTTTGTTCGTCCGTGTCGTAGAGGCTGTGCTATCTGTACGTATGTCCCTTACAGACGTGCATTTTCATCAAAATACAGGCATTGCCTGCAAGATATGTTGAGAACTGCTGGACGGAATTTCACTAAACTTGGTCGTAAGCTTCATTTTTATAGGCCCCACAATTGGTTAGGTTTTGGTGTGTGTGCGTTTGTTCGTCCGTGTCGTAGAGGCTGTGCTATCTGTACGTATGCCCCTTACAGAGATGCATTTTCATGAAAATACAGGCCTTGCCTGCAAGATATCTTCAGAACTACTCGACGGGATTTCACTAAACTTGGTCGAAAGCTTCATTTTTATAGCCCCCACAATTGGTCAGGTTTTGGTGTGTGTGCGTTTGTTCGTCCGTGTCGTAGAGGCTGTGCTATCTGTACGTGTGTCCCCTACAGACATGCATTTTCATGAAAATACAGGTCTTGCCTGCAAGATATATTGAGAACTACTAGACGGAATTTCACTAAACTTGGTCGAAAGCTTCATTTTTATAGCCCCCACAATTGGTCAGGTTTTGGTGTGTGTGCGTTTGTTCGTCCGTGTCGTAGAGGCTGTGCTATCTGTACGTATGTCCCTTACAAACATGCATTTTCATGAAAATACAGGCCTTGCCTGCAAGATATTTTGAGAACTACTCGACGGAATTTCACTAAACTTGTCCGAAAGCTTCATTTTTATAGCCCCCACAATTGGTTAGGTTTTGGTGTGTGTGCGTTTGTTCGTCCGTGTCGTAGAGGCTGTGCTATCTGTACGTATGTCCCTTACAGACGTGCATTTTCATGAAAATACAGGCATTGCATGCAAGATATATTGAGAACTGCTGGACGGAATTTCACTAAACTTGGTCGAAAGCTTCATTTTTATAGCTCCCACAATTGGTTATGTTTTGGTGAGTGTGCGCTTGTTCGTCCGTGTCGTAGAGGCTGTGCTATCTGTACGTGTGTCCCTTACAGACATGCATTTTCATGAAAATACAGGTCTTGCCTGCAAGATATCTTGAGAATTACTCTTCGGAATTTCACTAAACTTGGTCGAAAGCTTCATTTTTATAGCCCCCACAATTGGTTAGGTTTTGGTGTGTGTGCGTTTTTTCGTCCAAGTCGTAGAGGCTGTGCTATCTGTACGTATGTCTCTTACAGACGTGCATTTTCATGAAAATACAGGCCTTGTCTGCAAGATATATTGAGAACTGCTCGACGGAATTTCACTAAACTTGGTCGAAAGCTTCAATTTTATAGCTTCCACAATTGGTTAGGTTTTGGTGTGTGTGCGTTTGTTCGTCCGTGTCGTAGAGGCTGTGCTATCTGTACGTATGTCCCTTACAGAGATGCATTTTCATGAAAATACAGGCCTTGCCTGTAAGATATCTTCAGAACTACTCGACGGGATTTCACTAAACTTGGTCGAAGGCTTCTTTTTTATAGCCCCCACAATTGGTCAGGTTTTGGTGAGTGTGCGCTTGTTCGTCCGTGTCGTAGAGGCTGTGCTATCTGTACGTATGTCCCTTACAGACATGCATTTTCATGAAAATACAGGTCGTGCCTGCAAGATATATTGAGAACTACTAGACGGAATTTCACTAAACTTGGTCGAAAGCTTCATTTTTATAGCCCCCACAATTGTTCAGGTTTTGGTGTGTGTGCGTTTGTTCGTCCGTGTCGTAGAGGCTGTGCTATTTGTACGTATGTCCCTTACAGACATGCATTTTCATGAAAATACAGGTCTTGGCTGCAAGATATATTTCGAACTACTAGACGGAATTTCACTAAACTTGGTCGAAAGCTTCATTTTTATAGCCCCCACAATTGGTCAGGTTTTGGTGTGTGTGCGTTTGTTCGTCCGTGTCGTAGAGGCTGTCCTATCTGTACGTATGTCCCTTACAGACATGCATTTTCATGAAAATACAGGTCTTGCCTGCAAGATATATTGAGAACTACTAGACGGAATTTCACTAAACTTGGTCGAAAGCTTCATTTTTATAGCCCCCACAATTGGTTAGGTTTTGGTGTGTGTGCGTTTCTTCGTCCGTGTCGAAGAGGCTGTGCTATCTGTACGTATGTCCCTTACAGACGTGCATTTTAATGAAAATACAGGCATTGCCTGCAAGATATATTGAGAACTGCTGGACGGAATTTCACTAAACTTGGACGAAAGCTTCATTTTTATAGCTCCCACAATGGGTTAGGTTTTGGTGTGTGTGCGTTTGTTCGTCCGTGTCGTAGAGGCTGTGCTATCTGTACGTGTGCCCCTTACAGAGATGCATTTTCATGAAAATACAGGCCTTGCCTGCAAGATATCTTCAGAACTACTCGACGGGATTTCACTAAACTTGGTCGAAGGCTTCTTTTTTATAGCCCCCACAATTGGTCAGGTTTTGGTGAGTGTGCGTTTGTTCGTCCGTGTCGTAGAGGCTGTGCTATCTGTACGTGTGTCCCTTACAGACATGCATTTTCATGAAAATACAGGTCTTGCCTGCAAGATATATTGAGAACTGCTGGACGGAATTTCACTAAACTTGGACGAAAGCTTCATTTTTATAGCTCCCACAATGGGTTAGGTTTTGGTGTGTGTGCGTTTGTTCGTCCGTGTCGTAGAGGCTGTGCTATCTGTACGTATGTCCCTTACAGACATTCATTTTCATGAAAATACAGGTCTTGTCTGCAAGATATATTGAGAACTACTAGACGGAATTTCACTAAACTTGGTCGAAAGCTTCATTTTTATAGCCCCCACAATTGGTCAGGTTTTGGTGTGTGTGCGTTTGTTCGTCCGTGTCGTAGAGGCTGTGCTATCTGTACGTGTGTCCCTTACAGACATGCATTTTCATGAAAATACAGGTCTTGCCTGCAAGATATATTGAGAACTACTAGACGGAATTTCACTACACTTGGTCGAAAGCTTCATTTTTATAGCCCTCACAATTGGTCAGGTTTTGGTGAGTGTGCGTTTGTTCGTCCGTGTCGTAGAGGCTGTGCTATCTGTACGTGTGTCCCTTACAGACGTGCATTTTCATGAAAATACAGGCATTGTCTGCAAGATATGTTGAGAACTGCTGGACGGAATTTCACTAAACTTGGTCGAAAGCTTCATTTTTATAGCTCCCACAATTGGTTAGCTTTTGGTGTGTGTGCGTTTGTTCGTCCGTGTCGTAGAGGCTGTGCTATCTGTACGTATGCGCCTTACAGAGATGCATTTTCATGAAAATACAGGCCTTGCCTGCAAGATATCTTCAGAACTACTCGACGGGATTTCACTAAACTTGGTCGAAAGCTTCATTTTTATAGCCCCCACAATTTGTCAGGTTATGGTGTGTGTGCGTTTGTTCGTCCGCGTCGTAGAGGCTGTGCTATATGTACGTATGCCCCTTACAGACATGCATTTTCATGAAAATACAGGTCTTGTCTGCAAGATATATTGAGAACTACCAGACGGAATTTCACTAAACTTGGTCGAAAGCTTCATTTTTATAGCCCCCACAATTGGTCAGGTTTTGGTGTGTGTGCGTTTGTTCGTCCGTATCGTAGAGGCTGTGCTATCTGTACGTATGTCCCTTACAGACATGCATTTTCATGAAAATACAGGTCTTGCCTGCAAGATATATTGAGAACTACTAGATGGAATTTCACTAAACTTGGTCGAAAGCTTCATTTTTATAGCCCCCACAATTGGTTAGGTTTTGGTGTGTGTGCGTTCTATCGTCCGTGTTCTAGAGCCTGTGCTATCTGTACGTATGTCCCTTACAGACATGTATTTTCAGGAAAATACAGGCCTTGTCTGCAAGATATCTTTAGAACTACTGGACGGAATTTCACTAAACTTGGTCGAAAGCGTCATTTTATATAGCCCCCACAATTGGTTGGGTTTTGGTGTGTGTGCGTTTGTTCGTCCGTGTCGTAGAGGCTGTGCTATCTGTACGTATGTCCCTTACAGACGTGCATTTTCATGAAAATACAGGCATTGCCTGCAAGATATGTTGAGAACTGCTGGACGGAATTTCACTAAACTTGGTCGTACGCTTCATTTTTATAGCTCCCACAATTGGTTAGGTTTTGGTGTGTGTGCGTTTGTTCGTCCGTGTCGTAGAGGCTGTGCTATCTGTACGTATGCCCCTTACAGAGATGCATTTTCATGAAAATACAGGCCTTGCCTGCAAGATATCTTCAGAACTACTCGACGGGATTTCACTAAACTTGGTCGAAGGCTTCTTTTTTATAGCCCCCACAATTGGTCAGGTTTTGGTGAGTGTGCGTTTGTTCGTCCGTGTCGTAGAGGCTGTGCTATCTGTACCTGTGTCCCTTACAGACATGCATTTTCATGAAAATACAGGTCTTGCTTGCAAGATATATTGAGAACTACTAGACGGAATTTCACTAAACTTGGTCGAAAGCTTCATTTTTTATAGCCCCCACAATTGGTCAGGTTTTGGTGTGTGTGCGTTTGTTCGTCCGTGTCGTAGAGGCTGTGCTATCTGTACGTATGTCCCTTACAGACAGGCATTTTCATGAAAATACAGGTCTTGTTTGCAAGATATATTGAGAACTACTAGACGGAATTTCACTAAACTTGGTCGAAGACTTCATTTTTATAGCCCCCACAATTGGTCAGGTTTTGGTGTGTGTGCGTTTGTTCGTCCGTGTCGTAGAGGCTGTGCTATCTGTACGTATGTCCCTTACAGGCATGCATTTTCATGAAAATACAGGCCTTGCCTGCAAGATGTTTACGGAACCTCGACGATTTCTGCTCTGAAGCTTGTCCAACTTCATTTTATAGCCCCCACAATTGGTTGGGTTTTGGTGTGTATGTGCGTTTGTTCGTCCGTGTCATGCGAGGCTGTGCCCTATCCTGTACATCATCTCCATAGACGTGCATTTTCATCGAAAATACAGGCCTTGCCTGCAAATATTTGAGAATTACTCCTACGGATTTTCACTAAACTTGGTCGAAAGCTTCATTTTTATAGCCCCCACAATTGGTTAGGTTTTGGTGTGTGTGCGTTTTTTCGTCCAAGTCGTAGAGGCTGTGCTATCTGTACGTATGTCTCTTACAGACGTGCATTTTCATGAAAATACAGGCCTTGCCTGCAAGATATATTGAGAACTGCTCGACGGAATTTCACTAAACTTGGTCGAAAGCTTCAATTTTATAGCTTCCACAATTGGTCAGGTTTTGGTGTGTGTGCGTTTGTTCGTCCGTGTCGTAGAGGCTGTGCTATCTGTACGTATGTCCCTTACAGACATGCATTTTCATGAACTTACAGGCCTTGCCTGCAAGATATATTCAGAACTACTCGACGGGATTTCACTAAACTTGGTCGAAGGCTTCTTTTTTATAGCCCCCACACAGACGATTAGATTTTGGTGGTGTGCGCTTATTTCGCGTCCGTGTCCGTGCAAGAGGCTGGTAGCTATCATGCGTGTAATCCCTTACAGACTGATGCATTTCATGAAGAGGAAAAATACAGGTCTTGTCTGCAAGATATATTGAGAACTACTAGACGGAATTTCACTAAACTTGGTCGAAAGCTTCATTTTTATAGCCCCCACAATTGTTCAGGTTTGGTGTGTGTGCGTTTGTTCGTCCGTGTCGTAGAGGCTGTGCTATCTGTACGTCTGTCCCTTTCAGACATGCATTTTCATGAAAATACAGGTCTTGCTTGCAAGATATATTGAGAACTACTAGACAGAATTTTACTAAACTTGGTCGAAAGCTTCATTTTTATAGCCCCCACAATTGGTCGGGTTTTGGTGTGTGTGCGTTTGTTCGTCCGTGTCGTAGAGGCTGTGCTATCTGTACGTGTGTCCCTTACAGACATGCATTTTCATGAAAATACAGGTCTTGCCTGCAAGATATATTGAGAACTACTAGACGGAATTTCACTAAACTTGGTCGAAAGCTTCATTTTTATAGCCCCCACAATTGGTTAGGTTTTGGTGTGTGTGCGTTTCTTCGTCCGAGTCGAAGAGGCTGTGCTATCTGTACGTATGTCCCTTACAGACGTGCATTTTAATGAAAATACAGGCATTGCCTGCAAGATATATTGAGAACTGCTGAACGGAATTTCACTAAACTTGGACGAAAGCTTCATTTTTATAGCTCCCACAATTGGTTAGGTTTTGGTGTGTGTGCGTTTGTTCGTCCGTGTCGTAGAGGCTGTGCTATCTGTACGTATGTCCCTTACAGAGATGCATTTTCATGGAAATACAGGCCTTGTCTGCAAGATATCTTCAGAACTACTCTACGGGATTTCACTAAACTTGGTCGAAGGCTTCTTTTTTATAGCCCCACAATTGGTCAGGTTTTGGTGAGTGTGCGCTTGTTCGTCCGTGTCGTAGAGGCTGTGCTATCTGTACGTGTGTCCCTTACAGACTTGCATTTTCATGAAAATACAGGTCTTGCCAGCAAGATATCTTGAGAACTACTCTACCGAATTTCACTAAACTTGGTCGAAAGCTTCATTTTTATAGCCCCCACAATTGATTAGGTTTTGGTGTGTGTGCGTTTTTTCGTCCAAGTCGTAGAGGCTGTGCTATCTGTACGTGTGTCTCTTACAGACGTGCGTTTTCATGAAAATACAGGCCTTGCCTGCAAGATATATTGAGAACTGCTCCACGGAATTTCACTAAACTTGGTCGAAAGCTTCATTTTTATAGCTCCCACAATTGGTTAGATTTTGGTTTGTGTGCGTTTGTTCGTCCGTGTCGTAGCGGCTGTCCTACCTCTACGTATGTTCCTTACAGACATGCATTTTCATGAAAATACAGGCCTTCCCGGCAAGATATCTTCAGAACTACTCGACGGAATTTCACTAAACTTGATCGAAAGCTTCATTTTTATAGCCCCCACAATTGGTTAGGTTTTGGTGTGTGTGCGTTTGTTCGTCCGTGTCGTAGAGGCTGGGCTATCTGTACGTGTGTCCCTTACAGACGTGCATTTTCATGAAAATACAGGCATTGCCTGCAAGATATGTTGAGAACTGCTCCACGGAATTTCACTAAACTTGGTCGAAAGCTTCATTTTTATAGCTCCCACAATTGGTTAGATTTTGGTGTGTGTGCGTTTGTTC